>JAYXIM010026721.1:0-262998 GCA_037575425.1 Anastrepha fraterculus
CGAGCCATCTGTCACAACTAAAAAACGTGTGTTCAGCGTCATCAATCAGCGCTTCGCAAGTATATGCACTTGGGTATCGATATACCTTGCCTATGCGGTATAGGTATCTCCGGAAGTATTCGTGGTCCGAGAGGAACTGAGTTAAGAAGTAGTTCACCTCTCCGAAGTTCCTTTGGACCCATTTGTCAATTGATGGAATAAGTTTCGCCGCCCATCTGCCACTTGGTTCAGTGTCCCATCGGCTTTGCCACCGCAGCATGGTTTGGCATCTCCGTTCTGAGAAGCTAGTGATGACGTGTTTCTTCTTGGAGTCCCACGCATCCATTCGTTCCCGGACCATGAGATCGACGGGTATCTGCCCGCTGATTACAAAGTTGCTACGCCTGGACGTGCGGGAGGCCGAGGAAAGTCTGAGTGCCGCTGTTCGTTGCACAGCCTCTCTCCTCTGTGAAGGTTCGAGCGATGATATCAAAAGCCGAATAAAGAAAGCTGTGGCGGCATTTGGCTCTCTGCAAGTAATTTGGAACACATTACACATTTAACGGCGCACGAAACTGGGAAGTTTTAACTGCAATTTAAGTCTACTTCACTTTATGGTTGTAAAATGTGGAATGCGCGGTCAGCTGACATAAGCTCATTCTGGCCAAATATTACCTCGAATACTGACTTATGGGCGAGAACCCAGAAGAAGCAAAAACTATAAGAAATTCGAAAGGGAAAAAGGGCTACCATTTACTGTAACCCCCAAGGAAGCCGCAGGAATGGAAGACCAGCGAAGTACCTGGATACGACTGCTGGAGTCAGAAACCCGCGTCATGCATCTTAGCTGGAATGAAGTTAAGAGATTGACACAAAACAGACCCAAGGGAATGAAATTATTGTTGCCTTATGTTCCATACTTGAACTGTAGGAACTTATACTGATGAAAGCATCACCAGATAGTAAAATAATGTTTTTTTAACCAAAATTTCATAGATTTAAAGATATGCTTTGCCAAAAATTAGTTGATTTTACAGGGTCGCTGCTTGTCGCCTTGAAAGTTGAAATAGTTACCATCTCGAGAATTCTTACAAAACGCGAAAAATGCTGATTTACTTTATGTGGAATCGTAGAAGAACAGTTTCGTTATTCATATTTGCTACCTTGAACTTTAACAAGTATTGCGCAGGCATGCAGACATACATACATACACGCATACATACGCATGTGCCGAGTAGATTTTATACCAGCGCATACCCGCACTATTAAAAGTATCTACTGTGTATGTGAATGCAGGCACACTGAAACTAATTGGCAACATTTCTTACAGAATCTCGAAAAATAAAATATTTCACTGGCAAAAAATGGATAGTATAAAATAAAAGAAAACAGCGCACATAAATGTCTAGAAGCCAGAGACAATCGCGATTTGGGGCAAATAAAAGTTAAACGAAATGTGCACAAGAGTACAAAAATACATAGCAACATAGCAGCATATCAGCGCAAAAGCAGCAATGCTTGAGAGGAGTAGGAAGCCAAATGCAACCTTCGAGAAAGCGCATAAAAGAACGCCAATAAAATCATTTAATTTTATTGTGCACTCCAAGTGGAAACTTCGGCAATGCAGTTGTATGTATACGCGAGATATGTGCGGATATTAGATTTAGCTGAGTGCAGGCGAGAAAATATGCAACCAAGTTAAAGGAAACTGCGGTCTACAGTCTTATATGTCATGCGGTGTCTGATGTCTTATATGTCACACAGTTTTTTGCAAAAGTAATGAGCTTAAGGCCTCATATATGATACAAAATATTCGTTTGGGTAAAAAGAAATCCATTACTTTCTCAGTAGATGGCTGTAGATGATCAGCATCGATAAGTATCGATCAATCGACGAGAAATATGCGAAAACGATCGTGAGCAAAGCGTAATGAAACAGCTAAAACGGTGACCAAATCAGGACTATCGGTTCCGCTGTGTATTCGGTGGCACCTGAAGGGCCAATCTTGTGACCGCTCTTCTGAGGTCTCAGATTTCGTGGGTGCCCTACTGAGGTTAACAACATCTTAGCTCTCGGATTTCGTGGATGCTCTTACAGTACATTGACGGCAAGGTATATACAGGTATATATGTGAGACTCGGCATTACTTCGAGTCTTTTTTGTGATCACTTGTATGTAGGATGAGATGGAATAATCTCAGCAACTTTTCCTTAACTGCTCTGCCTTCGCAGTGCTAAGATAAAAATATGACAGCCATCTCATATTTTTGCTATGTCTGTTGATCTAGCAAGTCTTGATATTAAAAACCTACGAAACGGCCAATACCACCTTAACTCAGTCATCATTTGATGATCATCAATAAACACACATCGACCACCCCCTCCTTCCTTTTTTCCTTATCTTATCTCCTTTACAATGGTATCACAAAGAACAATTTTTTTTTGATTTTCCAGCACGTGTGCCCTCTGTATGGGCAACCATTTCAACCTTATGAATACTCTTACGTCGATGAAAGGTTCCATTAACAACAAGTTTTTATTACTCGAGATCAGCCTCGTTCGGTCATTTGCTGGTAGAGCGTGTCAATGCAAAAAAATTAGATAATTGCGCAGAAATGCCCACCTTTATTTTATTATAGAAAAAAGGGCTTTTACTTTTATGTTACTTATGGAGACATAGTAAATTCAAAACTTTAGAGCCCTTCTAATCGATTTCCGAATTTTCGCATGAAAACATTCCTCCAGCAAACGAGCGACTTCATACACCAAATTAGAGTCGTTCGTTGTAAATATTGGCCGTGGTCATCAAAAAACAGAAGCAACCATCCGAGCCTGACCCATGGGGAGTTGCCTGATCCCCCGTCGGGCGCGTCCCAGGTGGTGGATAGAGAAGCCCTGGCATCACAATAGGCGCCTTCCTAGTTGGTTTAGGTTCCAACACTCGTGTGATGACTCAAAGTTGGCATAGAATTAGGGTGCCATCCGCGAACCATACAGGCTAGAGAGGAGAAACCGAAAAAGGTAAAGGAAAACGAAGGATTAATTACTCCAGGTGGAACCCATGCAAGTGGCAAGCCGCTTCGTCGGCAGGGGTATGGATTCTGGAGGCTCCAACCATTACTTAAGTCTCGCAGCTCTATGGATATTGCGAGAGTCGTCCATCTTCTTCAGAGACTGAAAAACGTTTACCGGTCTCGGAGAGCCTGAGTTGTGAGGCACGACATCCCAAAGAAGCCAGGAAATCGAAGAGCGTAGCAAGGAGGGAAGGGAGAATGCGGCAAAGAGGGAAAGGAGAATGCGGCTGGAATCGCTCATATGGCATCTGCGGCCCTTCTGCCGCTCGATCGGCGGAAGGGACACCCACAGAAGCCACCGAGCCCTCCGTGGGCACTGGCGCTCCCAAATTGTCGCGCTCTCCATGTAAGCGGAGGAAGACGGTGGTTAAAAGCAGCATACCTCCCTGCCTGAGTGCTGATGCTGACCAGACAGTACAACTTCAAGTGGATCACGACCGCTGTCAATATGCACCCCATGGGGGTCACTCGCTTCGCGGTCTACAGCGAGGACAGCGTATCTCCTGGATTCCGGATCTCAATCTGTCTACGGCGAATGTCCTGTCCTGCCTGTGTGTCGAGAATCCGGGCATCAACACGAGGCTTTAGCAAATCCTCTCGCACACCAAGGGTAGCAGCCGAGATGGAAAGAAAGGGGCTTCTCTTGTGGTGCGAATGGATGAGGGCAGTCTTGATGTCATGGGCTTTGGGTACAGGAACCGACTGAGTCTCTTCTTTGGGACTGTCACCTTCCATGTCTATCCCATATGAGTGGCTCAGACTGTGATTCCTGTCAGCGTGAAGTGCTTCTCTAATGCCGGCTAATTTCTACCAGGTCCATGTTTGCATGAATACAAACGTACATTTTATATGGGCACCACAAATCGGTGTATGGCTACATTTAACAGCGCAATAATGTGAACTTTTTTCCTAATCAGCCGTTTGCTCAACGAATCGAGTGTAATGAGCGTGAAAATACGGAAAATGCTGTCGTTCACAAATACCTGCGAGCATTCACGTATACCTACGTGCATTCATAGGTGTGTGTGCACTTGCGAGTCTATGTAACAACCACATTTCCGCTAAACTAACGCCGAGAGCACTCCGTGCACTTTCTATTGCCACTTCCACGCCAACTTCTTCTTCCTCTGCTTCAATTCCTTTTATGCTGTCATTCTACCCCGTTACCTTTGCTGCGCATTTTATAGATTTCCGACGCAGAGTTGCAGTAAATGGGAAACTTTGCTACATTTTGTATTATATTAGCGCGATTTTCGGTCTGTATTTGGATTTTGTTGTATTTTTCTTCTTTAAATGCGCATTGCAATTATTGCGAATCGACTAAAAGTTTCAAATTTGCTCGAGCGTAACGCGAAAAAGTCGAAAGCGAAACAGTAAAAATAACCACAAAATACCAAGTAAATGTGCCAGTTGAAATGGAATTGTATTAGTGCTATTACAGCTGCTGCAGTTTTACGTGTGCGGTACATTGCGCCGCACGCTAAACTACGACGCTACAGCCAGCCAGTTGCATTAATTAATTTTTTCGTGCGCATAATTGAGCACTTTGCCAAAGTAGTAGTAAAAAAGCGTATTAAAAATAATTTTCAAATTAAATTGTAAAGTTGAAATAGAACTAAGTAACTTAGATAGGAGCGAAATGGACCGAGTTGAAGTGCTACAAACTTGAGTCTTTTGGAATTTCAAACACAAAGCTATGTACAATCGCTGCTTGCATTGTCACGTAGTCACTGCAATCATCAATGACAATTTTCCACCCCCAATTGGTTGCAATGCGTTGCCCACTCTCGGTAATCTCCGTTTAATTGGCAACAAAATCAAAATAATAAAAATATATTCCAACACTTCTATGATGGCGTTGTTGGGGTAGCAATAATATTTAGATTTTTGTTTTTCTATCACCAACCAATATTTTATCATGCGGCCGCCGTAGCCGAATGGGTTGATGCGTAACTGCCATTGGGAGTGCGTAGGTTCGAATGCATGAAACAGCAAATTATTAGAAAAAATCCGCAGGCAATGGCAAACCTCCGAGTGTATTTGTACTATGAAAAAGCTCCTTATAAAAAATATCTGCCGTTCGAAGTCGGCTTAAAGCTTTAGGTCCCTCCATTTGTGGAACAACATCAAGACGCACACCACAAATAGAAGGAAGAGCATGGCCAAACACCTAACAGAAGTGTGCGTGCCAGTTATTTATTAATTTTTTATACATCCATATATATATAAGTATATGAAAGTAGAGCTTACTTGCAGTAGTCTGCTCGGTTTTCATAGCGACCAAACTGATTGCGCTGGGCACTTAAACTAATACTTTCACAAATGGAGAATGCCCGCAGGAAAACCTTAACTAATAAATAAATAAACTGATGAAACACATTTGTAGTTCGAAACGAATTCAATTTTGCCGCTCGCACACCACCTCGCTACTCATGCTGATACGCGTAGTAGTGGCATCTGCACGAGAGTCGTCTGCAAAGTTCGTGCAAAGTCAGAGAGATGGTACTCGAGATTATGCTTAGTTAGTAGCATCTCATGGAAGAACACACACCAAGTTTGAGCCAAATCGGTCAATTTCTTTGGGTTTGCGTTCGTTTGAATCGAGAAAGTCGAGTAATTTTGAAAAAAAGTCCTTTTCCATCACGACAACAGTTTCACAGTTGTGGTCGCAAAATTAATGGAATTATTGGAGCTCTATAGACTTGGCTTCCCTGGATTCCTCCGACTAAAATTTGTTCTCCACTTTGAAGACACGGCTGGCGAGAAACAATTTTTATTCAAACAAGTTTTTTTTTTGTTTTTTTTAAACTTTATTTTGTATTCTGTCTATACTTACAATTCTTAGCAGACATTTTACAAATATTTGGTTACATTTAAGAGTGGCTTTGATTTTAGTAGGAAAGGAATATTTCCAGTGAAATATCCTTTCTAATAAATAAATTCAATATTTTATAGATGGCTCTTGGACGAGCTGAATTGGTGTTTTTCTTTTCAACCTTAAAAAGACAATGATGACATGGGTAGGGCCAGCTCATTTGGGGGCGATTGAAGTCGATTTCGGTATTTACTAGTTACATTTTGTATTTCCTCTTTTATTGAAGGGATATCTAAGTCCCGATGAATTTGGGCATTTGTCACGTACCACGGAGCGTTGACTAGGGAGCGTAGAGTCTTGGACTGAAAACGCTGCAGGATTTCAAGTTTGAATTTGACGCAGTACCCCACAGTTGGATTCCGTAAGTCCAGACTGGTTTTATCACAGATTTGTAGAGGATAAGTTTGTTGTCCATTGAGAGGGTGGATTTGCGGTTTAGCAGCCAGTACATATTACGAAATATTAAACCTAGAGCTTTCCTTTTTGTAAAGATATGCGTTTTCCACGTAAGCCGTTTATCCAAATGAATGCCTAGATATTTAGCACTATCACATTGTGTAATTGGAATACGGTTTAAGTTGATTTGTGGGCAGGTGGTTCTTTTTGTGGTAAAGGGTACGTGTTGAGATTTATGTTCGTTTACTTTCAACCGCCAGCTCCGGAGCCATTTGGAGATTTTATTTATGCTTATTTGGAGCATATAAGAGGCTTCTACGGGATCCACTGCTGTCGCCATAATAGCGGTGTCATCGGCAAAAGTGCCAGTTAGTACACCTTTTGGTGGCCACCCAAGTACTATGTGGAGAGTACCGTACCGACAACCTGGCAGGAGGTATAAAATGCATTTTCCTACAATGTGGAGGCTCAACAAGGATCTCTCTGCACGAGGTAACCCACTTCTGGGAAATCCTCCCGTCGAGCAATCGACGGCTCGGGCATCGGATGTGCAGGCCCGAACCCCACATTCCCCTATGACCGGAACTGACACCCAGGGTTCCGGAGGAAGCGAACTACTAGTGGTGAAACATGGCACATTGGCTATGCCAATGGAGAGCCGAGTGAGTGTGAGTGATACACCGCCATCGAAACGATCTGAAGCAACTGAACAAGTTGTGGAGGATGTGGAGATGGCGGACAATCTCTCAGTAGACTCAGACGGATCTCTGGTACCGAGTAAGTCTTTGACAACGGTTAAACCTGGTGCGAATCAGGTAAGTACCGGTAAAAAGACCGAAGTTATTGGAGATTCGAACGCAGGTGTTGGTCTAACCGCAAGGCAGATCAAACGAAGGAGACAGAAGGCGAGGCAAGCCGAAGCACTAGCTAAGGCAAGGACTCAAGCTCCGTCAACTTCGACACCTGTAACGGAAACGGGAAAGCGTGGCAGAACAGAGGATTCCTCTGTAGCGCTGCGCTCTTCCGGAAACGAAACGGGGTCTGTGCCAACGACAGGGAAGAGGAGAAAGGCAAAGAAGAGGAAAGTCGAGAGACGGAATTCGGAAATGCCTGCAACCTCGACCCAATCCAAGGCAGACAAACCTTTGCCTGACAAGGCAGAGGCTAAGGGACCTCAAATGTCGAATGACACTCTTCCGTCAACGTCTGGCGAATCATTCGCGAGAATGGCAGCAAAGGCAATGACGGTGGAGATACATACCGACAAACAAGATGGTCTACTGTCCAAAGGGCAACAAGACTATCTTGACAGCTATCTTTGGAAAGCTATCGGTGAGTCGAAAGACGCGCCGACGTTCGAGGGAAAAGCGTGGTGGACGGAATCGTAAAGGTGCACTGTTCCAATGCTTTTTCCCGAGAATGGCTAGAAAAAGCTATAGCAAAGATTCCAGCCTGCGAAAACAGCAAGTTTATTCTTGTTGAGAGTAGCAAAGAAAGGCTGGTACGAGCGAGTGTCTGGATTCCGGGTCCTTCCTGTAATTCAGCAGAACTCCTCAAACGCATCCGTGTTCAGAACAAGGATCTTGACACGACTCTCTGGAGAGTATACTCGTGCACCAGGCAGAAATCCGCTTCCACTTCGGAGACGGGTTCCCACCTGGTACTGGGTATCGATCTTGGGTCCCTCAAGGTGCTTAAGTCGAAGTACGGTTGCCGTCCTCACCTACATCTGGGGCGGATCCAGTTCCGCGTCCAGGATAAGGTGGAGGACAAAGCGTAAATATACTCAGTCTCATGACTGAAGTAATATTTACACAGATTAATCTGCAGCATAGCAAAGCGTCTACGGCTCTCTTGTGCCGTAGGCATGCGAAACTGCAAACAAACCCACACATAATACTTATACAAGAACCATGGGTATGTCACAAGCGTATCTGTGGTCTAAGTGCTATGTCGTGGGGACAAATACTTCATTGTGAAGGGAATGTGAGACCGCGAGCATGTATTATCATGCCGAGGTTGATCGAACACACGATGTTAAAAGAGCTATGCTCTGGAGATATCGTTGCTGCAAAAATAAAGTACTGGAAAAGTGGGAACAGTGTCGAAGCTATCATAGTTTCGGCCTACCTACCCTATGACTCTGTACAGCCTCCTCCTTCGAGGGAGCTAAGAGAAGTGGTAAAGTACGCAGAATCCAATAATCTGGGGCTAATAGTGGGCTGTGACGCAAATTCACAGAACATTGTGTGGGGAAGCAGCAAATGCAACCCCAGAGGTCTCAAGTTACTGGATTTTATCCTGTCATCCGATTTGGTCATTCAAAACACTGGTAACAAACCAACTTTTGTGACCAGAAGGAGACAAGAGGTGATTGATTTAACACTTACCAATAGGTCAGTTGGAAATCAAATCAACCGATGGCGAGTTTTGGAAGAGGACTCTCTTTCTGATCATCGTCTTATCGAATTCCGACTGGGAATTGACACAATATCAATACCTTCCGGTAGGAATCCTCGAAATGTGGACTGGGACAGGTATGGTGAGCTTGTAACAGAGCGATTACCAAACCTGAAAAAACTCAAATCAGCAGAAATGATTGAAGATGCGACTAAGAAATTAGAAGGTACTTTAATCAATTGCTTTGAGGAACTGTGTCCACTCAGGCAAAGCAGACAGGGGAAAGCGGTTCCTTGGTGGAACCCTGAACTGTCGAAGCTTCGTGTACGGTCCAGGAAACTTCTTAATAAGGCCTTGAAGACCAAAACAGAAGAGGACTGGGCCAATCATCGACTTACACAGAGAGAATATAAGAAAAAAGTACGGCAAGCCAAACTTGAATCCTATAGAAATTTCTGCAGTAACGTCGAAGAAATGAGGGAAACAGCGAGACTTTGTAAGGTCCTTCATTTAGACCGCTCAGTAAGGCTGGATTCCATTCGAAAACCTGATGGTTCATACACCATTTCCAAATCGGAAACGTTTAATGCTTTACTCGAAACCCACTTTCCGGGAAGTAGAACTCTCTCTGAAGGTGAGAGTGGCATGAACAACAACGGTGGCAATGGTGGAACCTCTAGGTACAGCTGGTATGTTGCTAGTCGGATAGTGACAAGGGAATCGATAAGGTTTTCCTTATCTTCCTTTGAGAACTTTAAGTCCCCTGGACCTGACGGAATATATCCAGCAATGCTTAAAAAGGAGGAGACAGGCTGATTGAGGCCCTGAAAAGGATCTTTACAGCCTGTCTTGCATTTGGTTATATACCATCCCAATGGCGACGCGTAAGAGTAGTATTTATTCCGAAACCAGGAAAAGATGACTATTCCCTAGCAAAAAGTTTTAGACCAATCAGTTTGACATCGTTCATGTTGAAAAGTCTGGAACGAGTGGTGGAGAAACATATTCGAGTGGGGGTATTGCCGAGAAGTCCACTTAGTAGAAATCAACACGCTTACCAGAGTGGAAAATCATGTGAATCAGCCTTACACGATCTTGTTAGCAAGATTGAAGCAGGGCTGGAAGCTGACGTATACACAATGGGCGTGTTCGTGGACATTGAGGGGGCTTTTGATAATGCCACTTTCGGCTCGATATGTTCTTCTGCCGAACGACACGGAGTTAATCAAGCCATTATAAAATGGATATACTCCATGCTCTCTGAGAGGCTGCTAACCGCTGGTGGGAGCGATGACGAGCAAATCACAGTCAGGGCCAAGCAAGGATGTCCCCAAGGGGGTGTTCTTTCTCCGCTGCTGTGGTGCTTCGTCGTAGACTCCCTATTAGTGGAGATGCAGGAACTCGGCTTTCACGTCCAAGCATATGCGGACGACGTCTGTGCGCTAACATCGGATAAATCCTTAAGGAGGCTTTGCACGAAAGTGCAGAGGATTCTTGACAAAATCGATGATTGGTGCATGAGACAAGGTCTTTCCGTTAATCCGAACAAAACAACTATAGTCTTGTTTACGAGAAAACGGAAATTGGATGGACTCAGTCTTCCAACACTGAAAGGTGTGACACTTGGTCTTTCCAACGAAGTTAAATATCTAGGAGTAATCTTGGATAAGAAGCTGACTTGGGAGACACACGTTTCACTGAAGGTGAATCGTGCATTGAAGATTTTTCAGCAATGCCGTAGAGCCTTTGGCAAAACTTGGGGTCTGAAACCTGCTGTGGTCCTATGGATATACACGGCACTTATCAGACCAATCATCACTTACGCTTCTGTGGTCTGGTGGCGACGGAGCATGGTTAAGTCCACAATCCGGGAACTATACAGGCTGCAAAGAAGTGTATGTTTATGCATCACGGGTGCCATGAGTACAACCTCTGGAGATGCCCTAAATGCTATGCTTGATTTGCTCCCCCTGGATCTTAAGATACAACAGGAAGCAATAAAAGCAATGTGTAGACTCCATAAATATGGTTTCTGGCACGAAGATGGAACTTCGGGACACAGAGAAATCTTTAAGTTGCTGTCGGAGCAGTGTCCACTGTTTTTGGCACCTAAAGATGACCTGATACCCACAGTTTCATTCGGAAGGAAATTTGATGTCAGATTTCCATTGCGTGAGCAATGGAGCAATCCAGGAGGCATGCAGGGAGGTTTGACGGATATTTTCTTTACCGATGGGTCCAAGACTGAAATAGGGTCTGGAGCCGGATGGTACTTAAACGATAGTAATAAGTATCACTACGCTATGGGGGGAATGGCAACTGTTTTCCAAACAGAAGTTTTTGCCATCCTAAAAGTAGCCGAATGGATAATCGAGAGGAGATGGAGCGGGAAACAGATTGGAGTCTTCAGTGACAGTCAGGCTGCATTGAAGGCCCTGGAGAACGCGAAGCAAACCTCAAAGATTGTTCAAGAATGTAAGAAGAAGCTTAATTCTGTCGCAAGACAAAACAGGCTTGTACTTATATGGGTTCCGGGACACTCCGGTGTTCAAGGAAACGAAATTGCCGACGAATTGGCCAACCGTGGATCAGCGGTGCCCCCACAGGGGCCAGAGCCAATAATCGGAATCAGTCCCGCAGGAATCAAGAACTGGATCAACGATTATGTAGGCAATCTACATAAAGAGCGATGGTCCGGTCTAGAACGCTGCAGAACTGCAAAGTGTTTTGTGACAAGCCCGAACAGAAAACTGTCAAACTTTCTACTAAAACTTAGAAGGAAAGACATTCGGTTGATGGTCGGCATCATTACAGGACACAACCCATGGGGTCAGCATATGACCACCATTGGAATCATCGAGGACCCGGTATGCCTGTCATGCTTGGAGGAGGCGGATAGCACTGAGCACTTTCTCTGTGAGTGTCCTGCCTTTGCTAGAGCGCGACTACGGGTATTGGGTTCCGATGTCATGGGAATGGGTAATATTCGTTCTCTAAAACTGGAGGATATTTACAGATTTGCCAAAGAATCTGGAAAATTCTCACAGGACTAACTATCTCTATCTCTGTCTCTGTCTCTATTCTTTCCTATCTCTTTCTCTGATACTTTTCTCCCTCCCTCCTTGACTATCTACCCCCTTTCCAGAGCTTTAAATACAATGGGCTTTTTAGCCTGAGTGTTTTAGGAGCCACCAAATCTCCTGGTGCTCCTTGGCTCGACCTTTTCAAATTCATTCACACCTTTTGTGGTTGGCAGATCGTGTGTAAAAATTAAGTACAGGATTGGACCTAATATACTGCCTTGTGGGACCCCAGCTTTAATTTGTTGGAAATTGGAAATTTCGTTTTCGTAATTTACATATAACATTCGTTGGTTTAGATATGATTTAAGGAGCAAATAGGCATTTAGTGGTAATTTCTTTTTTATTTTAAAGAGTAGGCCTTGGTGCCACACTCGGTCGAAGGCTTGTGATATGTCCAGGAAAACTGCTGAACAGATTTGTTTTCGGTCGAGCGCTGTTTGTATTTTTTCGACAAGTCTATGGACTTGCTCAATTGTCGAATGCTCATTCCTGAAACCAAACTGATGTTTCGGAATTATTTGTTTGAGTTCGATAAAAACCATTAAACGTTTAAGGAAGATCTTTTCAAAAACTTTTGACAGTATTGGTAGAAGACTAATAGGGCGATAGGATTTCACTTCATCGCCTGGTTTTCCTGTCTTGAGCACCATTTTAATTTCTGCTACTTTCTATTGAGCTGGGAAAATGTTTCTGGTTAAGCACGCATTAAACAAATGGGTAATGAAATTATAGGGTTCAGGAGGTAGTTTTTTGAGAATGTCGGCCGTGATGCGATCATATCCTGGTACCTTGTGATCTTTTAGCTTTTTAATAGTGCTAGCTATTTCACTTTTGGTGAACTTCTTCATAGGTAGCTCCATTTGGTAGGGTTCGTTTAAAAAGGCAGCAACAGTGCTGTCAAAATAAAGATCAGCTTCAGTATCGTTTGGTGTGAAAATATCTTTTAGATATTATATTTAGAAAAAATCTCAGATTTGTCGATTGCGGTTTTCGCCCATGAACCATCTTTTTTGCGAAGTGGAGGACGGTGCTCTTTTGTGGTACTTACTTTTTTGCTGACTTTCCACAGGGAATAATTGGTGAGGTGTGTTGGTTCCAAACCCCATAGAAACTGCCTCATTTCTTTATCGTGTTGCTCCTTCAAAAATAATTTTATTTCTTTTGATAATTTGTTAAAACGGCTTTTACATTCAGGAAATCTTGTTTGTTGCCATATTTTTCCTGCCTGACGTTTCTCTTTCAGTTGATGATTCCAGAAAGGAATGACTATTTTTCGAAGTGGATATTTTTCGTTCCTTGCATATCGAGATTATGCTTAGTTAGTAACATCTCATGGAAGAACACACACCAAGTTGCAGCCAAATCGGTCAATTTATTTGTGTGTGCGTTCATTTGAATCGAGAAAGACGAGTGATTTTAAAAAAAGCCCTTTTCCATCACGAAAACGCACCAGTTCACGCCTCAGCAATTGTGATTAATTAAAATTGATAATATAAATAGGGTTCCACCTCGTGAAACACCCCATTTATGCTCTAGCCTTGGCTCCCTCGGACCCCTCGAACTACTACCTACTGTTATCAAAGGGTGATCAGCTTGGAGGTACTTTTTCCAATAGGGTTTGTTTGACAGCTCATGCGGGACTACTGTCACACTAAATACGCAATTTGTTTCAGTACTCATAGACATTTCACCATGAAAAGGCTTCCGTGTTGAGGCCTAAGTTTTCTTCTCCTTGATCATCCTTTATATGCGACAATATCTACATACATAAATGTCAAATACGGGCTTCGAGAAATGAAAAACTGTGCAGGTTTTTGGTGAAAAAAATATGTTTAATGCAAAATAATTGGACTAAAAAGCTTGGAAATTAAAAAAAATGTAATTAGAAAAATCCAAAAACAAACAAAATTTTTAAATAAATCTGAAGGTGTCTTAGCTACTCGGGGGCATGATAAGGAGGTGCAAAATATATTAGTGGTACCAGCGATTCTTTGTTACTGTGACACCCAGTATCTTTTATATTTATTAGCAAATACTCATAATGTGATGCTGGATTGACAAAGCAAAGTACCGGGTGGTTTTTAAGAGCTTGGGAACTTAGAACGATAATTTCAGTAGGTAACTTCAACGCATTTATTTTTGGAATACGGCTCCGAATGAAACAGACTGATTGAATCAGCACAATTTTTGACTGCTTTTTCCAATAAATGATGCCATCAATGGTACTTTGAATATTTCCTTCTAACGATTCAAGAGTTTCGACATAAGCCACTGAATGAATACAATGACAAAGGCGTTAAATAGCACAAACAAGGGAGCCAGTGAACAGGAACATCTCTAGAATGAAAGTTGTCACCAAATCGAGTCTGCAATAAATTTTGTAAACGAAAATTCAGTCAGCATGGCTCAATAGTGCTCGCCATTCGCCGTAACAGCAGCTGCATAATTACTCATTTCGAAAGAATAAGGCCGATGATGTCGCGTGTAAGCCGCACGAAGAAGTCAATTTTGTCTTCACTCCATACACGGCAATTTTGCTTATTGACTTAACCATTTAACCAGAAAGAATCTGCATCACAAAATACAATTCTTCGATAAAAAAAAGCTCATCTTCGGCTAGTTGCAAAAGAGCCAACCAGCAAAAAGGCGATGCAAATGTTGGTAATTTGGCTTCAATTCTTACAAGAGCATAGCGCAGAGGCTTGGACGATGACAACATCCGATGAGGTGGTAAGCATTCTTCTGGCTTTAAGAGATTCATGATGACTTGCCGAAACTTATTGAATAGAAATGTCAAAACAGTTTGCCATTCTCAGCTGTTAAACCATAGTTATCGATATCGATAGTTCTCATGCAGGTAAAAAACGACGCCCGATATTTAGGGCAGAATGGGGAGCAACATAGTAACAAATCAGTAGCATAATCAGCATAATCGAAAAGGGCTTGAAACAAGAGACAACACTTTTGGTGTGCTCGTGGATATTGAAGGAGCTTTAGACAATGCTACCTTTGACTCTATGTGCTCTTCTACCAGAAGTTATGGAGTAGAAGAAATCATTGCGAGATGGATTCACTCTATGCTATTCAAAAGACTGCTTACCATAGATAGAGAAAGCGGTGAAGGAGTAAAGGTTGAAGTTAAGAAGGGTTCCCACAAGTCGGTGTATTCCCTCCCCTACTTTGGGCCTTTGTTGTGGACTCTTTTCTTAATGATCGGCACAACGCCTATGGTCTGCATATGGCTGCCATGGGGGTTGACGACAACCCGATATGCCTATATTTTCTTGAGGATGACGACACTGCAAAAGCATTTTCTCTGTAGCCGTCCGGCATTTTCCAGAATCAAACTTAGGATATTGGGTTGCGATATATTGAGTATATGGATAAAGTTCACACTCTTCCTCTTCCGGCTCTCTTAAAATTCATCAATGAGTCCAATAGATTTGTGGAAGAGTGACATCAAACTAATTTATCCGTTTTTCCACCCACTTTTATCTTTCCTATCTCTATTTTTCTTACTGAAATCTATCCGCGTGTAGTACAATGGTCTACTGACTAAGTGCTTGGTCTTGTCCAAGCCCCCACAAATCTTATCTAATCTAATCTAGAGAGTATACATTTCTCATCTTTACGTTGCCTGCTTGTTCCCGCTTTTTCTTTTCTTTCTATTTTTTTTCGAAATTTCAACGGAAATAGCTGATAAATTTTATTAATGCAGATTGATTGGAAACGATTCACGATTTTATAGCGAGAAAACTCCAAATCGGCTGAGTTGTTTTTCATTTGCATCAGTTTGAAAATGAAATAGTGTTATGATTTTGTAATATATTTTGACTTATAGGAGAACCATTTTTATAAGCGTTTGAAATTCGCGTCAAAACAACCTTTCAGGAGATATTGGCTTAAAAACACGAAAAGCCTTTTCCAAACTTATCTACTTTACTAGTTTCTAAACCCAAAAAATTGCACTCCTCAACCCCAAAAACTTTATCCTTCCAATCCGTACTCCCTATTCCCGCACAAAATCAGCGCATTACTTGCATTTTGGCTACTAAAACAAGCAAAAAAAAAGAAAAATACACAGTTTCACATTGCATCAGGAAGAGGAAGCGGGCAACCACGGTAATAGCGCGGACGCACGAAATTTATCGAAGTCCTTAACCACCTGTGAGAACCTTGTGGCAGAAAAATATGAGACACAGATGGCGCTCCAAGCAGTAAGAAGGCGTTGTTCGTAGGCAACGACAGGTGGGCATTCACACTACTTAGGGCTGGTAGCGGCAAGCTAATCACCTACCCTGCCAGAAACCAAAATATATAATATTAGAGAAAGAGTATTGTCGAGGCCCTATACTCCCGAGTGGAGTGAACAAGGAAAAAAAAATCTGAAAAACTAGAACCCTCGAAATATAAGCAACGTCCCTTCAAGCTTCGAAACCGCTGATCACGGAGAAGCACCCCATACACGTTTCACATCTTTCGACGACAATACGACGATGTTAATAAATCAATTTATAAATTTGCAGCTTAATTTTGCTTTACCCACCGCATTTTAACCCCCCACCAATCACTGATTAATTGCTTTGCTCACAGTTTTTCATGCAGCTGACACCAGGGTAACCAGCTTAGCATAAATCCTCACATCGACACGTCGCAAATCATTTCCAGCCAATGGCAAAACGTTAATGATACCAGCTGCAGCACCAAGATTGGCCAAATTCTAAGGCAACATTAATTCCAAATATAGTTTCGGGTGCTGCTGCGGATTTAATTGATGCTGATGAAGCAGGCGTGGCATTGGAAAACATGAATACCCAAAATCTATCTACCATTATGCCTTTTGTTGAGCGCTACCCGTTAGCCTTTTGTCGATTCACCGCTTTGACAGCACTCGGCTTGGCAAAGCTAAATAAACACTTGCAGCCGAAACAACACACAACAGAAATGAGGCTTGGATTTGCTATACATTTAGTCGTCTCTATGTATGTGTGTGTGTGCATGTGGTTGTGCACACGCAAAATGCATGCAAGTAAAGCGTAAATTCGGAGATTATTCATACCAACAACCCCCAGCGCTCTCAATCTTCCAGCAGCAGGCATGGCATGCCGGATGCACATTTGCATTGTCAGCGCAGTGATGAAAGCAAGACTATTGATAGCATTACCAGCATCACTACAACCGTTGGTAATGACAACCGTTACCACACTTCAGCACACAAACACAGACAGCAGTAAATCGCTGATAGTTGGCGAACAAAAACAACAGTCGAGCAGTTGAATTGATTACCAAAGCCATCGCTGTTGTTGTAGTATCTCTTGTAGCTGTATGGGTGCAGCCGTCACTACCAGTGGCACCAGAAGCGTTACTGCTGGTTCAACACAAATACCAGCAGCCGCACAATTGCAGCTACACCTACATTTGCATCCACAACTTACGTCTCAGCCTTGTTGCTAGCCGTTTACGTTCCCTTGTCGCTGCCACATAATTCAATTCACATACAATTTACGCATCCTTGGGCTGATAAGGAGACAGCAACGCACAGCGAACGTAAATTTCCATTTATAAAAGGCTTTCGCGGGAGTGCAAGGAAGCAATTGGCGACGTGAAAGGCATGCATGCATTGTATGTATGCTCACTCACACACTCACGCACATTTGCAGCCAGTACTCAGCCAATACATGTGGATATTTAAGCATCACTGTGAGTGTTATTCCGAGTGTGTGTGTGTGTGTGTGTGTGGATGTGCCGGATTTCAAGTCTGTTGCTGCACAATGAATTTCGCGCGCTACTCATTTATCTTAACACAAAGTAAAAACAAAAACAATAAATACAGAAGGAGTGCAACACGCGCACGATTATATTAACACATAGCAGGTAATTGTTTTTGTTTACTATTCTTTTGGCTTCAATGCACCTGCGGTGTGTATATTTTTCCAATAAAGTGGCACTTGAAATGCTGTGGTGGGAGAAACCGCCTCTGCAGCAGCTGGACACTTAGCAAATAAAATCGTAAGTGCTGAAAAGCAGATGCAACTCTTTCGTGCATTTACAGTCATGCGATTCATTCCGAAGTATATTTTCTTAAGTCTGTAGGTTTTTCAACCTCTGTGCTGCAACTTATTTACTTATCTGATGAAGCATTAAGATATTTTTATTTACTAGCGAAAGAAGTGGCAGGAGCCGTCGAAACCATTCGCTTAGCCGTTACATTCAAACAGCCTGGCCTAGGTACTACACTCACAACTGCCATTTGACTTAAAATAGCCGATAGGATACGCCGTTAGCGCAACTGATCACTCAAAAAAAAATAACAATTCTTCAAAGCCTCTTAACTTCAATTTCTGACTATGAAAAGGTGCTCACGTTTAAGGGGTTAGGAATAGTCAAAGGCCCGAAAAAATTATGATTTTCATTCATTTTTTTTTTTTGCTGGTCAAGTGCTGTATATTAGAAAAATAAAAACAGAGCATTAATACATCATATTGTGGCTTGGCTTTACAAAAAAAAATTGATAATTGTAAAAGTTATCGCTGTTTGTGTGGCGCGTTTCTCCAGAAGTCCTTTGCGGTGATCATCACAAGTCCATGGAGATTCATTTAAAATCAATCGGAGAAGAGAAATTAGTTTTATTAGTAGATGATATTCTGCCTGATCGAAGCTTTATTTTTTTTTTTTTTCAAATTAACAATATGGCGGCCTCAGGAAATATTTTTCAAATTTTCGGGAAAAACCCGACAATTAATTGTTTAAAAAATCGAAATTTTTATGTTTTTCAAAAGCAGTACAAATTTTATGGAAATCCATCAAGCGGTTTTTAAGTTACAGTGATCACCATTCCAAAAACATAGTTTTGTGAAAAACGCATTTAAAGCATCTCCCGAGCATCCTTTGTTAATTGTTGAATAACTCGGAAAGTATTTGTCGGATTCACTTCACTCACAATTTTCACACAATATTTTTAAGATATTGCGCTTTAGGAAAATGCAAAAAAAAGTCCAATTTTCCAAAAGAATTTTTATATTTTTTGGACTCAACTATTGAGGTGAAAAAGAAGGAGTTCAAGTGCTCATTAAAGGCTGTTCTTGTTCCTGTTGAATGAGCTATGATTCACTTAAGATACATTCCGTCAAAAAAGTACCAGAAGTTGTTCAATAAAACGCGAAATAATTGCTTAATCACCACAATTTATTTTATCGCCTTAAAAATAGGCTCCATTCGAAGCAATACACCAACGCCAAATGCCAACGATTAGTCCAGTCATCAAAGCACTTTCAAAGTTCCTTCAGCGATTTCGCGTCAATGGCCCCTATCTACTCAAAGCGGCGTCCGCGGAGTGGCAATTTAGTTTTGGGAAAAGGAAATAGTCACAGGGGGCTAAATCCAGTGAATACGGTGGTTGTTCGATGATATTTGTCGAGTTTTTGGTCAAAGAAGTGTTTCCTATGTTAAATCAGCCTAGTGAGACCGTGCATTATCATGGTGCAAGATCCATGAGTTTTCTTTCCACACATTGGGCCGTTTCCTACGTACATTCTCTCTCAAACGTCGCATAACTTCCAAGTAATATTCTTTGTTTGTCGTAGAACAATTCGGAATGAATTCCTAGTCCACAACACCATGATAATCAAAGAAAACGAGTAGGATGACTTTCACTTTTGACCGACTTGGACGTGGTTTTTTGGGTTTCGACTCATGTGGTTAGCGCCATACAGCCGCCTGTTGACTAGTTTTCATATCAAACTCATACACGCACGTCTCGTCACCTGTTATGATGCGCTGGGTAAACGTTGGGTCCAAACCAGACGGCAACTGCTGATTATTATTCCCATCAGCTATCAAACCTGAATGACTGTCTTTAGTAATAGACGCAACGTTTTGTTTCAGCACGACAACGCAAGACCTCATACCGCAAGGCAAACATTAGGCAAGCTGAACGAGCTCGGATGGGAGCTAATGCCGCATCCACCATACTCTCCGGATATTTGCCCTTATAGTTACACCTTTTTCGTGGACTTCAATCCCATATGAGTAAGAAGAACTACTCCTCAAAAGAGGCTATAAAAAGGGATATCGAAGCGTATTTTGGGACGGCATTATAAATAATGAAGGAAAATTTATTATTGATTAATAAATACCTTAAACATCCTTTTTATTAATTTTAAAACCACCTTTAAAAAACGCACGAACTTATGGACTGACCTGATATTTGCAATTTTCCTCCTTCCTAACATTAAACTAGCATTTTTAATGTCACGATTTTGGCCAGAACAAGCATCGCTGTAAGCTATTACCCAATTAATATCAAATCGGATGTCGATATTTTAGTTATAAGTACTATACTTTCCCAAGGTCTAAAACAATGTAACTGTATTTTAAACAACAACGGTAAAGTTTTAGACCTTGTGTTTGCTTCCAACGACTTGAAGATTACTTGCGCGGAGTGTGTTACTCCAATTTCAAAGAATACTTTGCATCACAAAGCTTATTTAAAGGCTGATTGTAAGGACATTAGGAGTTCTTTGATGAAACCGATTGGAGCTTTTGAATTCAGCAAGTGATCCTGCTGATTCCTACAAGATTTTATGTCGAAAACTTTGAAATGCAGTTTCAAAATTTGTTCCTTTAAAGAAATCAGTAACCAGCAATAAACCACCATAGTTTAATCCTTGGTTAGTGAACTTAAAAAACAGATAAACCATGACTGTTAAAAAGTCTAAGGCCAGTAATTCAAAAGACGACTATGCACATTTTCTTAAGTTGAGAAAGGAGTTCAACACCTTTCATAATTTTTCATTCACGCAATATATGCTTTCTATTGAAACGAGACTAAAATCCAATACATCGAGCTTGTTGCATTACATTCAAACTACGGGTTTTCCTGATAGTTTAGAATACGACGGGAAGGTTTCTGATAATACCTAAAGTTCATGTGACTTATTTGCTAAATTTTTTTTTAGAAAGTGTGTGATAGTTATAACACCATGTTATTTCCTACCCTACCAGCTTTACCTTTGCAAACTATCAGCTCCTTTGAGATTAGTAACGACGATGTGCTGGCGATTTCAAACTTAAGTCCAGGGCTGCGTCAAATAGTGACGGATTCTTACCACATCTTTTTAAAACTTGCGCCAATTTACTAGCTCGTCCTCTTTTATTGATATGATATTGTGAAAATGTGTTTAAATAGTGGAACTTTGCTGGATTGAACCAGTCCATAAATCAGGTAATTGGAATGACGTTTGTAACTATAGAACTATTGTCAAGCAGAGCACTATTGCTAAGTTATTCGATCACATAATACAAGCGAAGTTATTTGATCACATAAATCAGGTTGTATCACATTGCCAGCATGGATTTTTCCCCAGCAGGGCTACCTACTCTAATTTAGTTTTAGCTACAAATCAAATAATAAGTGCGTTTAAAACCTGTTTCCAATTAGACGTAACTTATACAGACTTTTCGAAAGCCTCTAATAAGGTGGGCCACTCAATATTTTTGTATAAGTTGGAACACAATGGGATTGGAGGAAATCTCTTGAACTTCTTCGCCAGTTTCTTAAAAGATAGGATACTATTAGTGAAAATTGGACCCATTGTGTCTAAAGTCATAGTCACTGCGTGGTCTGGTATACCGCAAGAAACACATTGTGGGCCATTGCTCTTTACTATTTTCGTAAATGACTTACCTAAACATTTCAAGTTTGCAAACTGTTTAATGTTTGCGGACGATATAAAACTCCTCGAAGAGGTACATAACTTAAAAGATAGTCAAATCTTACAGTCGGATCTCGTTGACTTTCAAAATTGGTGCTCATCAAACCATATATTTCTAAATGTCAATAAATGTTTTATTTTAACACATACTAGGAAGCCAAATTACTTTTCTGTTAACTACAAATTATAAAACTGTATCCGGTTTCTCATTGAGTACTGTTCATTAATGTGCAACCCATACTACGAGGTTCATTCGAGGAAAATCGAAAATGTACAAAAGATTTTCCGAAAAACAGCGTTGTTTAAAATGGGCTGGCAAGAAAGTAGTTATAAAAGTCGCCGTAAATTACTTCGCTTACAGTCATTAATGGAAATATCGATTGTAAGGAGTTTTTAAACCAATTTCAAAGCCATATTTCTTTTTGTAGTCTAAGAATTAATCGCTCATTCAACATTTCTAATAATACCCCTAATTATGCATTTAATGAACCTCTTGTGCGATCTGCATGATTGTGCAACAATTACCGTAACATCATTAACTTTAATGATAATATCGTAAAATTTAAGCTTGATATGTTTACGATATGTGATTAAGTGAATTAGTCTGTAAGAACATTTTCTGTAAACTGAAGTAAATGAATATATAAATAAAATAAATATATCAAATGAGAATCTATAATATTTTCTGGAGTTTTCTCTTGCTTTTTTTGGTCCTCTGCAAGGCAGTTCCTAGCTCATTCAGCATTTTTTAAATGAACATCGCGACTTTCTCTAAAATGTAATTTCTCATCCTGATTATTGCATATTCCGATTTTTGCCTTCACTAAATCGCCAATAATTAGTTCCGAAAGACCCAATTGATTTTCATTTCCGTTACTATTTGATTGTCATTTAGCGGCGTATTATCCAATTCAGAAATCAGTCAAAGAGGGTCACGCGTCATTTTCAAGCTATATTTTTATAATTTTTTTTTTTAATTTTTAACTTAGTCAATATTATGGATGCCACAAATATATATTGAACTGCCTCTTTAAAAAATTGAAAGAAAAGGGAAAATATTTAATAGAAATTTTTTACTAATTTTCGTAATTTGAATATCGAGTCCCGGACGGAAATTAGCATCCATTCGGCATGAATTTTTTTATTCGCCTATTTGTATTTTACTTCACTCCAAAAAACTTTACACACACTTCAAATACGCAACCACAATTTTTTTTTAGTTTTTGTCTTTTTTTCATCCTCACACACATACATTTGCATGTATATGCGTGCAAACTTACATAGCTTAGCTGTTAACTCAGCGAATGCATTTTAACTGTCACATTTGCATAGGCAACAGACCACCACTCAATTCAAGTGCTACTGCAAGTGTTTGAGTAGTGTTTCAGGTATCCCATAAAAATGCATAAAATATTTAAGTGACCAGAACGATAACTCGAGAAAAAAGCCACTTTTGTGCAGCTGAATTCGGTCAAAATTGAAGGAGGAAATGCGAATAGAAAAAGCTACACAGAACTTTTTTCTACCATTTCTTGAGTGCAGAGAAAAACCAAAATTGCAATTAGTGAGTTTGGCAGCCGCAGCCCCAATGAAAATAAAAGTTGTGCGAACGTTTGGGTGTAAGAAGCATGTGGTAAGAAGTTGCCAAAAAGCTTTAAATGCTTGTGACCAAGCAATGTCTATACTGAGTAGAAACATATGCATATGGATGTACGTACATTAGCACATGCAACTACCCAGTAGGAACACTGCAGGTAAAATCAGTACTAGTGAAACCCACTTCTGGTCCAGAACTAGTCATATTTCGCGGCCTTGTACCAAATTTCAGTATGCCTGTATCCTTTCGGCTATTACAAGCAATAAGTTGGTGAAATTTCACAGCAATCCGATGATTCGTTTGACAGCTTTTAAAATATTGAGTTGGGAATAAATTCATAGCGTTTTTGTGTATTTTTTTTTTTTGACGTGATAACGTCTTATAATTCGATTTAACAGGCTGCACGCACGAAAAAAGGTGTCGTTACCTTGCTCATTAGTGTTACCTTGCTCATTGCCGTTACCTTGCTCATTGCCGATACCTTGAATGAACTGCAAGCGAAAGCGCGGAACGAACGACAAAGCAAACGAACGGCAACGCTCGACATCGTGCTCTCTCCTACTTAAGTGAGCGTATATATATATGTATATGCGCATATGTACATATATAAATTCACGTATTTGTATTTGCATATGCCTTCTTATTGATTATTATTAATTTGATTTACTTGAAGAATTTTAAATAAAACCAAGTTTGTTAATAATACCTGTTGTTTTAATGTTATTATTATTTTTTGACGTGATAACGTCTTATAATTCTATGTAGCCGGCTGCACGCACCAAAAAATGCGTCGTTATCTTGCTCATGCGTCGTTACCTTGATTGAACAGCATGTTATGTTATGTTATGTTATATTATGTTATGTTATGTTATGTTATGTTATGTTATGTTATGTTATGTTATGTTATGTTATGTTATGCTATGTTATGTTATGTTATGTTATGTTATGTTATGTTATGTTATGTTATGTTATGTTATGTTATGTTGTGTTGTGTTGTGTTATGTTATGTTATGTTATGTTATGTTATGTTATGTTATGTTATGTTGTGTTGTGTTGTGTTGTGTTGTGTTATGTTATGTTATGTTATGTTATGTTATGTTATGTTATGTTATGTTTTTTTTTTTTTTTTAGGGAGGTTAAAATCAAAATGTCAGAAACATCATCACAGGTGCCGTCGCACCAGTGGTATGTGGGGCATGCTCCCACTAACACTATAACAACCCTCCTTATCGGCTGGGTTCCACCCTGGGACCGTGGTAACATTACGTCAAGGTGGAGCCGCGTGTATGTCTATTGACACAACAGGTACCTGCGTCCAGGTTCCTCTTTCATGGGCGTATGGAGGTTATACGCTATCGATAATATCCATTGCTTTCACATCACAAGTGGTGCTGCAGCAAATGGAACATCGGAAAAGGTGTCGTAAGTATTACCGACATGTCGTAGTCTGATACCGTCTTGAGCACTAAGCTCAGGCGTCTGTGATTTGTCGTCAGTTCGCAGGCAGTCTACCTCCGGTCAAAAGCTGCTGGTGAATTCTTCGCTGCATGTTGCGTTGCCACTCTGCGCGTTGAAGATATAGCCCTATCATTGTTGCAAAATTTGTCACTGCATTCCACCAAGCATTTGATGCGAGCATCTTGGTGATCAGATTTTCCGGGCACAGCTGTCCACCCAGAAATGCTTCAAGCGTTAGGCACTCCTCTCTGAAACGATCGCAGTAGAAGAATACGTGTTCCGCATTTTCTATCGCGTTGTTGCAGTTTGGGCAGAATGGGGTGTCCTCCAGATTAAACCGATGGAGGTACTCCAAAAAACAACCGTGGCCACTCAGTATTTGAGTGAGATAATAGTCAACGTCTCCGTGTTTCCTGGTCACCCATTGGCTAATATTTGAGATAAGCCTATGAGTCCAACGTCCGTTAGTTGACGAATCCCATCTGATTTGCCATTCTTCTATCGAATGAAGTCTCTCTTCAGCTTTTTCTTCTAATGATGGCTTAGCCCGTCGCCTGCCATAGAGACGGCTCAATTCCTTTGCCTGAATGTCAGCTGGTAGTTTGCTCGCGATTACGCCTATCGCGTCTCTCGAGACCGTTCTGTAGCCACAAGCTACCCTTATTGCACTTCGGCGAAGTACCTGTGCTGCATAATGTATGCTGGACGATTTAGCTCCTGCCCATATCGGGGCAGCGTAAAAGAGTACGGAGTCTACCACTGTCGATAAGACACGCCTTCTGCTGCCTTGCGGGCCACCAATATTAGGCAACATTCGTGTTAGCGCTCCATTGATGGCATCAGCTCTTGCGCTTACTGCAGATAGGTGCTGCTTGTAGCTAAGTCGCCTGTCTATTATCACGCCAAGACACTTTATCGACGCCTTAGAGGATATTTCATGGGTGCCGATACGTACTTTTATTTCCTCCTTTTTTCTCCGCCCACTGATGAGTACCGCCTCGGTTTTTTGGGCTGCCAATTCCAATCCGGATTTTGCCAACCATAGCCTTACCCTTGCTGCTGCGTCATTGCTTTTTGCTTCCAGGTGGTCTATATTTCTATCCGTAACTACAAGCGCAATATCATCTGCATAGCCTACGATAGTAGCACCGTCTGGTAGTTTTAGTTTGAGGACCCCGTCGTACATGACATTCCATAGTGTTGGACCAAGGACAGATCCTTGGGGGACCCCGCCAGTGATTTGATATGTTTTTTGGCCACCGTCTGTATCGTATTGCAGAATTCTGTTGGTGAAGTAGCTACGGATTATGCACAGTAGATAACCCGGTACTCTTAGTTCTTTGAGAGACATTAAAATATTGCTCCACTTTGCAGAGTTGAACGCGTTTTTGATGTCCAATGTGATGATAGCGCAGTACTTCATATGCAAGTGCCCACCGCTGATTGCTTCGTGCGCAATGTCTGTCACCGTCCTGATTGCATCTACCGTTGACCTCGCCCTTCGAAAACCATACTGATTGTCCGATAGACCAGATGGGCATTCGAGATAGGCTTGTAGTCGGTCGCATATGATACGTTCGAATACTTTTCCTACCGTATCGAGCATGCACAGCGGTCTGTACGCTGATGGTTCATCAGGTTGCTTTCCTGGTTTGAGGAGCAGCACAAGTCGTTGAATCTTCCATCTATTTGGGAAAGTTCCCTCTCTAAGACAACTTTCGTACAAGCTCGCAAAAAGGTGTGGTTTCGTCTGTACGGCTGTCTTAAAGGCAGCATTAGGTATACCATCTGGTCCTGGGGCCTTTCTGTCTTTAATGCGGTTCAGTGTACCTAGCACTTCATCTGTTGTTACTGAAGGTATATTCGGCTCTAACTCGTAGTTGTCCGCTGAGTTATCACTGTCTTTCTGCGGCGGAAAGAGCGTTACAACCACTTGTTGTAATAGCCGTGGCCACGTTGGTTGAGATGATTGCGGTCCCTTCACTTTCCGCATGACAGTTTTATACGCTAAGCCCCATGGATCTACATTTGCCGCGTCTACCATTTCTCTAAAACTTCTGATTTTGCTTTGCTGGATTGCTAACTTCAGATCGCGTTTACGAGCCTTATAGGATGCATAAAGATCTTCATACGATGATCGGCGCCGTGCTCTTTGTGCCTTTCTTCTTGCCATTAGGCATTTCCTCCGGATTGATGCAATTTCATCGGTCCACCAGTAGACTGCTTGTTTGTGCCTACCGACTCCGCACCTGGGCATGGTTGCGTCACAGGAAGCTTCCATTTGAGAGGCAATTTGTTCCGCCAGAATTTCTGCATTAACTCCGTCAATATGAACACTTTCCCAAGCATTTTTAAAAGTTTCAGTGTTGAAAGCTGATTTTTTCCATTTGCGGACACTCGTTTTGTATCTACGTACTATGCTGTACATTTGTATCATAATAGCTAGATGGTCGCTATGCGAATGGATGGCCTTATCTACCGTCCAGATGGTTGTATTCGCAGTTAGCCGGTCCGCAAAGGCAAGATCAATGATGGAGTTTCCCTTTTTGCAGTCGTACGTATATACGCCAGGAGTGTTCAGAAGAACAAGGTCGAGCGCTGCGACGGTGTTCTCAACCAGCCGACCCCTCTGATTGGTATGTGTACTGCCCCAAGTTCTTGACCAAGCGTTGAAGTCTCCTGCAAGCAGGATCGGCCTCTTTCCCCTTAATTCAAGTTCCAGCTCTAGCATCATTTGCTCGAACTCCTGTATAGACCATCGTGGTGGTGCATAGAAACTGACATAGAACACATCGTCCGTTTTTATCCATGTAAATCCGTTGCGGACTGTCGACATTTTACACTGGGGAGTTTTATTGCCCACCAGCCAAACCGCCGCTCCCATGTTATGTTATGTTATGTTATGTTATGTTATGTTATGTTATGTTATGTTATGTTATGTTATGTTATGTTATGTTATGTTATGTTATGTTATGTTATGTTATGTTATGTTATGTTATGTTATGTTATGTTATGTTATGTTATGTTATGTTATGTTATGTTATGTTATGTTATGTTATGTTATGTTATGTTATGTTATGTTATGTTATGTTATGTTATGTTATGTTATGTTATGTTATGTTATGTTATGTTATGTTATGTTAAAGTATATTATGTTATGTTAATGTTAACTCATTCTCTATATCCATACAAAATATCTATCAAACAAATAAAATTAAAATTTTCTTTTGAAAAATGCAACCATTCAATCAGTATTTTCTTATGACGTTATCACGTTAAACTATCGTCAGTAAACCGACTTTACAGACAACCTCTTTTTTTTTTTGTTCTACGACGATTTGTTTGCTCTTTGGCAAAGGGTAAGTATTCATTCGATATAACTCTTTCTGATCTATAATAAAAAACTATGTTAATTGCATTTTTGAGTTATTTAATTTATTATTAGTTCTCAGGCTGGGAAATACCTAGGAATACCTAGGAGGCAAAAATGAACATTTTCGACAACTGCTTGTCATCGAGGTCAAAAAGTTGCCGAACGTGTGCAGAGCAAGTGTCATAGGCGAATCTATAGTACGAAAATGGTTTACAAAGTTCAGAAATGGCGACTTTGACGACGATGACACATCCCGCAGAGGAGGCCTTCTGAAATCGCTGAAGAACGTATCAAATCCCTTTTAAAGGAGAAAAGGCATGATCGACATGGTCACACCATACTCCTTCACGACAACACGACACCATACTCCTTCACGACAGGCCCCATGTCTCACAATTCGTCAAAGCCGCACTCCAAGAGCTCGAATGGAAGGTCCTTCAGCATCCGCCGTATTCTCCGAACCCTGCACCGACCGATTACCATCTCTTCTGCTCCCTGTCAATCCATACAACCATATGAAAGGCGTAACCTTCGATAGCAAAGAGGTCCTTAAAAACTGGCTCAACAACTTCTTCGATACCAGACCAGGCGATTTTGGATGGAATGGCATCAAAAGATTGGTCGAGAGGTGGGAAGAGGTTGTAAACAGCAACGGCGAATATGTAATTGATTAATTTATTGATATAATTACTGTTTTTTGATTAAATAAAAGTCTTGTGTAAAAACGCTATGCACTTATTTCCCAACCTAATATATACAAACAAACAAATATTCACTTTCATATATAAGAATGAAAATTGAAGTTGAATAACTTACACAAAAAAAAAAATGTTTATCTTCCTCATCTTCCTATCTTCCTACTGAACGACAAGCTAATACTCTACCCTGGCATTTCTTATGACCACAGCAGTAAAGTGAACTAGAAAGCAGTTCAGTTCCCCATCCCCACCGATAAGCGCGTAGGCGAACGCGCATTCCGCAACGTGCTCACAGCAGCTGCGGCTCGCTTCATACCTGCTGGAAGGATCCGGGCATACGCCCCAAGTTCCCAGCTCTAGCAGCTATTCTAGCAAAGGAGCGTGACCACCTACGCCAGGCCGATCCCAGTGAACCCCGTTTAAGGGTTCTCAACTTGGAGATCCGACAACTGGTAATCGAACATAAGCGGACTAAATGGGAAGAACATATGAAGACCTGCAATTTGTGAGTATGCTCTGGCCCACCGTAAGGTCCCTGTCCAACCCGACGAAGCACAACAAGATGGATATCACCTTCAAGGGTTGCACTTCATCGGACCCGAAGAAATGCGCGAGCTATTTTAGTCGGCAATTCATACTGCATCCTCCGGCCGACAGATCCAAGCGTCGTGCCACCAGACGGCTGTACAAACTTACGATCAACTGTGCGCCTCTTGCCTTCTCCAGTGATGAGGACCAAGGAGCCATCAACAAAATGAAATCATCTAAAGCCATTGGCCCTGACGGACTTAATATGCTGATGCTGTTAATATGCTAGGTCTATTAGGAGTAGAGTGCCTCACAAGGGCTTTCAATATGTCCATGGCCACCCTCGTAATTCCTGACAAGTGGAAATCAGGGAGAGTGGTCCGACTACTGAAACCTGTGAAAATCGCCAACCAATCCTTCTACTGGAGCTCTAAACGAAACGTCTGGGATACATACAAGAATGGCTTCCGAAGAGTGCACAGTACTAACCGTTATAAACACTCGGATAAACCGTGGTCTCAACCTAAACCGCTCCTGCGAAAGGACTGTCCTAGTAGTGCTGGACCTAGACAAAAAAGGCTTTCTACACTGTCAGCCACGTCATGCTTCTAGATAACAGTCGACACTACCGCCAAGGCTGAAGAGGTGGACCGCGAACTTCCTGAAAGATCATCATTCATCGGTGCTATTTCATGACTAAAACTCTAAATAGAGGAAAATAAAGCAGGGAGTTCCTCAGGATAGTGTCCTTTCACCCTTGTTTTTTAACTTCTATATCTCGAAACTCCCCAAGCCACCAGAGGGTGTCTCCCTGGCCTCCTATGCGGACGACTGCACGATAATGGCGTCGGACAATGACATTGATGGCCTATGCGCCAAAGTAAACAACTACCTTGCTTCTACACTGCGAGGAACCTACAACTTTCCCCCACGAAGTCCGCGGCGTCCCTTTTTACCACCTAGGCAAAGGAGATCAAACTGCAACTTAAGGTAAAAGTCGACGAAACACCAATTATGATTATTAACAACCCCAAAATCTTGGGAGTTACCTTCGACAGTTTGCTCTCCCTCTATGCGCATACAACCGCTATTGCCACTAAAGTCCGAAATCGCAACAAGGTCCTCAAATTACTTGCCGGTAGCACTTGGGGCAAAGACAAAGAATTGTTGCTATCGACATTTAAGGCAATAAGTCGGCCAGTTTTAAACTAAGCTGCGACTGTCTGATCGCCTCGAACTAGTGATTCGCATTGGACGGAGCTGCAGACTTGTCATTCGAACTGCGACAGGATGTCTACTGATGTCCCCACTTCAACACGTACACGACGAGGCCCATATGTTCCCCGTCAAGGAGCACAACAAAATGCTCAGCAAGCAGTTCCTGTTTGGATGTTACCGCAGGTCCCACCCATGCGGACACCGGCTCGAGCATGAGCCTCCTCACAGGCACGTCCGAAGGCACCTCCGACGCCGACGAGATCCAGGACAAAACAGATCGACAATTACTGGATTGGACAGTGTACAGACAGGCATATAACGACATTTATCGGAAGACACTCACCACCTTCTTATGCTCCCGACCCCCGAATGCCGTTATCGGAGTCCAACCCCCACCCATTGAAGACGAAGAGCTCCATCTTCCCCAAAAGTTCCGCGTAACCTTGGCACAATTGCGTTCTGGATACTACAGGTTAAAGTCCTACCTATCCAGAATTGGCCCCGACAGACGAAACAGCTAGTTTCCTGGGCCCACCGTTAGAAGAGCTAGACAAAGACGACCGGTGATTTACACTACACTGACAGGGCAAAGTATACTGATACAACAACTACAACAGAAAGCAGTTTTTTTAAAGTAACCCAATATAATCGATATTCGCTATCCATAAGGTTTGCTACCGTTGTGTGTTTTAATCGTCTTCGAGAAGAATTCAACCGAAGTAAGTTTTATACTGCGTCGTTGGCATAACTTTTTAGTCGCTGTTTATGAGCTATGGCAAATTGCTTCGTTACCTCAGTCACAGTTGGTACGCCAAGATCACGATGAAGGTCGCAGGATTTTGTTTTTCAGACGTTGGATAGAGGTGATGTACTTTTGGCTAGCGTATCACCAGTATAATTAGCATAAATGCATGAGGAATATTTTTTAGTATTCAATAGGCTATAAATAAAAAACAAACAATGTAAATATTATTGAAAGAAAAAATACTCGTGCACTCACCTACGCTGGCTCCAGGATATATAATTTGCTGGACTCCACATTGTTTCGGAACTATCTCGATATAATCTGTCAAATTTAGTATTAGTTCCGAACTATCGACAGGCGTACACTTTTGATAATGAAAATTACAATATTACTTGTAATCTTCGACACATTAGGCTTGTAGGGCATACCCACACAGCAGCTCATGCATTTTGTAATGTAACCGCTATAAGCGCAAGTCACTACTTTGTCCAATACCCAAGCATAGATTTTTCCCACTGGGTTGAAATATTTTAGATTAGTTTGAGCACTGAAAGTTTCAATTGAAGTAAAATTCAAAAGTTTTTGTTTTTACTTTTTGTGCACTCGCATATTTAATGAATGGTTGTGTGGAAATTTTCTGCGGCTTAAAAATTCAAAAGAGAAATTGGAAACCGTACTAAATACAGAAAACACTGCTGCACACTTTTCGTAGCTACTTTTTTACATGCGCATACACATGTCTTTACATACATATGCATATATGTGTCCGCTTCTTGTTTATTCTATCAGTTGATCACATTTAAATTTTTCATCCTTCGCAAGTGTCTTGCTGAGCCCTCGTTTTTGGCTAACAAGCACCAATTTAAGCCGTCACTAAAGTTTCCACTTCTCGCTCGGATACAAACGTCGATTTATGTAGATGTATTGAATTCGTTTCGGAAACTTATTTATTAAATTATAATACTGGATGTTGTAGCAGAGTAGAGCAGTGTCAACGGCAGCAGCGAAAATGGGAATTGCTCTCGTGGCAATTGCTAGGCGAATAGTTCGCATTCATATAGACACAGCAGGACACATGCGCCGCCTTAGCACAGTTTTCGCTATAAGCAAGAAATTATTTCGCTGAAATGCCGAATTTCGAATTAGTTTGAACTTTGTTTCAATATTTTATTTTTTTTTTCATCCTGGGGGCTTTATAAATCACGTGGAGATGTAAAATTTAGTATTTTACTTGGTAATATGCAATTTGGATACGAAAATAAATACGAATATAAATACGACTATGAATAGAAATATGAATGCGAATATGAATACGAATACGAATACGAATACGAATACGAATACGAATACGAATACGAATACGAATACGAATACGAATACGAATACGAATACGAATACGAATACGAATACGAATACGAATACGAATACGAATACGAATACGAATATGAATACGAATACGAATACGAATACGAATACGAATACGAATACGAATACGAATACGAATACGAATACGAATACGAATACGAATACGAATACGAATACGAATACGAATACGAATACGAATACGAATACGAATACGAATACGAATACGAATACGAATACGAATACGAATACGAATACGAATACGAATACGAATACGAATACGAATACGAATACGAATACGAATACGAATACGAATACGAATACGAATACAAATACGAATAGGAATAGGAATAGGAATATAAATACGAATACAAATACGGATACGAATACGAATACGAATACGAATACGAATACGAATACGAATACGAATACGAATACGAATACGAATACGAATACGAATACGAATACGAATACGAATACGAATACGAATACGAATACGAATACGAATACGAATACGAATACGAATACCAATACGAATACGAATACGAATACACAAAACGAACACGAATACGAATACGAATACGAATACGAATACGAATACGAATACGAATACGAACACGAATACGAATACGAATACGAATACGAGTACGAATACGAATACGAATACGAGTACGAATACGAATACGAATACGAATACGAATACGAATACGAATACGAATACGAATACGAATACGAATACGAACACGAATACGAATACGAATACGAGATACGAATACGAATACGAATACGAATACGAATACGAATACGAATACGAATACGAATACGAATACGAATACGAATACGAATACGAATACGAATACGAATACGAATACGAATACGAATACGAACACGAATACGAATACGAATGCGAATATGAATGTGAGTAGGAAAGCAAATGCGAATACGAATATAAGTTCGAATTCAAAGACGAGTACAACTACAAAAACGAATATGAATAGGAATAAAAAAAGAAAATAATGCGAATGGTAATAGTAATATGAATATGAATACGAGTACGAATGGGAATATAAGTACAAGGGCGGTCACAAAAAGAACACGTGTTTGATTCAGACTGATTGATAGGTTAGTTTGGATGTGGCAGCTATTGGAGTAAGACGTGTTTCGTGACTTAGATGGGAAAAGAGCAGTAATTCGGTAATTCGCTTTTTCGCCCATATTCACCTAATCCCAGGGAGCCACTGAGACTTTTTCTTGTTCCCCAACATGAAGAAAAGGCTCGCGGGAAAAAAATTGGTTGAAACGAGGAAGTCATCGCCGTTTTTTATTTTTTGAAGGGGTTAAAAAATAGCCGGAGCGTTGGGGGAAGTAGAGCTTTCTAAAAGGGGTGTATGTTGAAATATAATTTTTTTTTAATGGTGCCTTCATTTCCAACACGCGTACTTATTGAACACCCCTCGCACATCCATTTCATGTATCCCGTCTTGGTATATTAATTACAGGGTCCGGCACTCGAAGTGTAACCTACTTCAGACCGCTCGGGCAGCTGATATACAGGCATCAGCTGTCTGTTAGTTGGCTAAATGACAGTCCAGGGTATTGTTTGCAAGCGCGCGGAAGCATTTTACCGAAAGTAAACGTGAAAAAAGAAAATCAGTAATGGATTTCAAACGTAATAGTGCGATTGCATTATAAATATTTGGCTGGAAAAACGCAACCAGCGATTGTTCGTGCGCTCGAGCTCCTTAAAGTAAATAAAGTGTTTGTTTATCGCACCATTACTCGTTACAATAATACTGACAGCATCATGAAACATCATGGAGGTGGTCATCAAACGATTGCAATGTAACGTGAAATGGTTCAAGTGACAAAGCGACTTGAGTGAAATCCCCGCATCCCCGAAGCATCCGCATACTGAAAAATGTTCTCAAAGTCAAACCTTATAAGACCTAAAGGGTGCATGATCTCACACCAAAGCAGCAACAAGTCAAACTTAAGAGAGCGAGAGAAATTCTTCGCTTGGCCGAAAGCGGTAAAATTCCGAACATTGTGATTTCTGACGAGAAAATTCTTCAAATTGAGCAATTCGTAAACTTTCAACACGATTTATATGACCGACCGTTCATACGAAAATTTGAGTAATCGATTGGCCACCAGGAGCCAGTACCCGATGGCAACACAGGTAATGGTTTGGGCCGCTGTAACAGCAGATGGTCGCTCTCCAATCGTTTTCATCGAGCCTGGCGGGAGCGTGTCATTATTCTGTATTACAAAATTCTGGGTGACAAAATTCTGTAAATTGCAAAAAAATTCTGCTTTTTAAAATTCTGCTTTTTTAAAATTCTGCTTTTTAAAATTCTGCTTTCTAAAATTCTGCTTTTTCAAAATTCTGCATGTTTAATGCGAAAAATTCTGCTTTATTCAAGTTTTGTGATTTTCGTCATACAAGAAGTACCAAAATAAACATTTATTCCATAAATATACATATATGTTTAAGCGATAACAATATTTTAGTTTAGCCAATTACAATATTTTTTGCAACTCTTTTTAAATATGTAGTGTGACTTAATTCATTTATTTTCTTAATAATTCTTCGCAGTTGTTTGTTTTTTTTAATTATTTTCCTTTTTCTTCTAACTCTTTCTCCATTTTCTTTGATATTTGAGTTTTCGCTAAAATAAGTTCCTTTTGCAAACTTAGCACAAGATGGTAAAATTGCGAATTTCTTCTTCCAACAATAACTTTCAGCCGCCGATGCCACGCTTCAATATTGTTTTGTGTTCTAGGAAACGTTTCTGTTTGCGATGCATTATGGTCATGCACTGACCAAAACTCGGGAGAATATTTGGAATTATTATTATTTATATCAATATAATTTTTATCAAATTAAATTCCTCATTTGTGATAGAAGTTCTCATCTCCAGGTAATATTTGATTGCAAACATACCTTTGTACATACCAATGTATAAATGTTGTCAACTATAATTAACGTAGGTATGTACATAGGTATGTACGAATATGTTAAAAACAATGGGGCGCATATACTCAAATTGTGTAAAAAGTTTTACTAACAAATAACCATACCTAAATTTGACAATGAATATCCCACAATGTTCTGTATTACAAAATTCTGTATTAAAATATAATGTTAACAATGTTAAAGAGGTAATGTAATTATTTTGGAAAAGTGCGCACTTTTTCAAAATAATTACATTACCTCTTTAACATTGTTAACATTATATTTTAATACAGAATTTTGTAATACAGAATTTTGTAATACAGAATTTTGTAATACAGAATTTTAGAAAGCAGAATTTTAAAAAAGCAGAATTTTAAAAAAGCAGAATTTTAAAAAGCAGAATTTTAAAAACCTGAATTTTGTTTTTAGAATTTTGTACATACAGAATTTCGACACCAACCCGAGCCTGGCATCAAGGAAAATGCGAAATATTATCGGGAAAGTATTCTGGAGGGTGCTCTGGAGCCGTGGACAGACAAACATTTCGATGGCAGACTATGGTCATTTCAACAGGACTCGGCACCCTCTCAGAAAGCTCGAGTGAGCCAAAAATGGTTAAAAAACAACTTTTCGAGCTTCATAACGACCACGCAATGGCTCTCCAATTCACAAGACGCGAATCCGATAGATTATTCCCTTTGAGCCATTTTGGAGAGCAAAGTCCGACCTAAAAGATTCACCAGTCTCGAGGTGCTGAAAAAAGCCATTGTCCGCGAGTAGGCCAAAATACGTGCAAGTCACATTCGGGCAGCTTGTGATTCGTTTCTGGACCATCTCAAGGCCATAGTCAAGGCAAAAGGTGGTCAAATCGAGCAAAAGTAAATTGATTCTTAATTCTGTATTATTTTCACACATTTTTTACTTTGAATTGAATAAAAGTAATTTTCAAAACGGAGGATGGTTCCATGTGTAGAAGTCCACGCAAGTGGGGAAAGTTACTGATCGCCATTCACTTGGGAGTGGCCAGGACGATTCTTCTGCATATGGTTCAAGCAGCTCACAACGTCCGGGATTAGCCCACGTATCCTCTGGTTAGCTTCCGAACACTCGTTCGGGAGTGAGCTAAAGTGAGAAGGCGAAGCATCCCAGCATAGCTGGTTGTGCGCTGGGTTTGGGACCCCCACTTAAAAAGCCCCCCTCCAATGAAAACAGCAACAAAGCCTCGGATGAGAACTTCCAACACTGATGACGACCCCTGCAAACGAAATAAGGAATACGATTTGAGGGCATGCACCTGGAATGTCCGGTCCCTTAATGGGGAAGGTGCCTCTGCCCGGCTGGTTGATGTCCTCGTGAGAGTAAAGGCTGACATCACTGCCATCCAAGAGATGCGATGGACGGGGCAAGGTAAGAAAAACATAGGACCTTGCGACGTCTACTACAGCTGCCATGTAAAGGAGCGCAAATTCGGTGTCGGATTTGTTGTGGGAGAGAGACTTCGTCGCCAAGTACTGTCGTTCACTCCGGCGGACGAGCGTCTCGCAACAATCCGCATCAAAGCGCGATTTTTTAACATCTCGCTAATTTGCGCCCACGCCCCGACGGAAGAGAAGGACGATGCGACCAAGGATTCTTTCTATGAGCGCTTGGAACGTTCCTATGAGCGCTGCCCCCGCCACGACATAAAAATCGTGCTTGGCGACTTCAACGCCAGGGGGGCAAGGAGGGAATTTTGGTCCCACAGTCGGAAAATTCAGCCTGCACAATGAAACATCCGGTAACGGACAGAAGCTGATCGACTTCGCCGGGGCCCGAGACATGGTAGTCTGCAGCACCAGATTCCAGCATAAGAAGATTCACCAAGCTACCTGGCTGTCTCCAGATCGAAAAACGCGAAACCAGATCGATCATGTTGTGATAGATGGAAGACACGCTTCTAGTGTATTAGATGTACGTACGATCCGAGGACCCAACATCGACTCGGATCATTACCTTGTTGCAGCCAAACTGCGCACACGCCTCTGTGCAGCAAAAAACGTACATCTACCTACGCAAACAATGTTCGACATCGAAAAGCTGCAATCACAACAGACAGCCAGAAGATTCGCCACTCGACTCTCACTCCTGCTCTCGGAGAGCACTGCCCAACACACCGGCATGCGCGAGCAATGGAGCAACATTTCTCGTTCCCTACGTACCGCCGCCGAAGAAAAAATCGGATTCCGGCGAGCCCGAAAAAACAATTGGTACGACGAGGAATGTCATGCTGCCGCCGAAAGAAAAGATGCCGCCTATAGAGCCATGCTGCGATCGGGTGCAACGCGAGCCATGTGGGATCGCTACAGAGAGCTGAAAAAGGAAGAGAGACGTATTATCCGACAGAAGAAACGAGAGGCCGAAATACGTGAGTGCGAGGAGCTTGAGATGCTGGCCAATAGGAACAACGCCCGAAAATTCTACCAGAAAGTTCGGCGGCTTACAGAAGGTTTTAAGACCGGGGCGTTGTCCTGTAAGAACAAAGACGGCGATCTGGTGACTGACGTACAGAGCAATCTTAAATTATGGAGGGAACACTTCTCGAACCTGTTAAACGGTGACAGCTGCGCATGTCATAGAGAATGTGAAGATCCCGATACCCCAATCGTTGACGACGGAATTGTCGTTCCGTTACCCGACCATGACGAGGTGAGAATAGCAATATCACGGCTAAAGAACAACAAAGCCGCGGGCGCCGACGGACTGCCGGCTGAGCTATTCAAACATGGCGGCGAGGAGCTGGTAAGGTGCATGCATCAGCTCCTATGCAGAATATGGTCGGATGAAAGCATGCCTGCCGATTGGAATTTAAGTGTGCTCTGCCCAATCCATAAGAAGGGTGATCCTGCAATTTGTGCCAATTACCGCGGGATTAGTCTTCTAAATATCGCCTATAAGGTTCTAGCGAGCGTATTGTGTGAAAGGCTGAAGCCCACCGTCAACCAACTGATTGGACCTTATCAGTGTGGCTTCAGACCTGGAAAGTCTACCATCGACCAAATATTCACAATACGCCAAATTTTGGAAAAGACCCATGAAAAGAGAATCGACACACACCATCTTTTCGTCGACTTCAGAGCTGCATTCGACAGTACAGAAAGGAGTTACCTGTATGCCGCTATGTCTGAATTTGGTATCCCCGCAAAACTAATACGGCTATGTAAGATGACGTTGCTCAACACCAGCAGCGCCGTCAGAACTGGGAAGGACCTCTCCGAGCCGTTTGATACCAAACGAGGTTTCAGACAGGGTGACTCGCTGTCGTGTGACTTCTTTAACCTGATGTTGGAGAGCATCGTACGAGCCGCAGAACTTAATCGCTCAGGCACAATTTTTTATAAGAGCGTACAATTGCTGGCGTATGCCGATGATATTGACATCATCGGCCTTAACAACCGCGCTGTTAGTTCTGCCTTCTCCAAACTGGATAAAGAGGCAAAGCGAATGGGTTTGGTGGTGAACGAGGACAAAACGAAGTACCTCCTGTCTTCAAACAAACAGTCGGCGCACTCGCGTATCGGCACCCACGTCACTGTTGACAGTTATAATTTTGAGGTTGTAAAAGACTTCGTGTATTTAGGAACCAGCATTAACACCGATAACAATGTCAGCCTTGAAATCCAACGTAGAATCTCTCTTGCCAACAAGTGCTACTTTGGACTAAGTAGGCAATTGAGCAGTAAAGTCCTCTCTCGACGAACAAAATTAACACTCTACAAGACTCTCATCATGCCCGTCCTAACGTATGGCGCAGAAGCTTGGACGATGACAACATCCGATGAAGCGACGCTTGGAGTGTTCGAGAGAAAGATTCTGCGTAAGATTTTTGGACCTTTGCACGTTGGCAACGGCGAATATCGCAGACGATGGAACGATGAGCTGTATGAGCTTTACGACGACATAGGCATAGCGCAGCGAATAAAGATCCAGCGGCTTCGTTGGCTGGGTCATGTCGTCCGAATGGATACAAACGCTCCGGCTTTGAAAGTATTCGATGTGGTACCAGCTGGTGGTAGTAGAGGAAGAGGAAGGCCTCCTCTGCGTTGGAAAGATCAGGTGAAGAAGGACTTGGCTTCACTTGGTGTGTCCAATTGGCGCCGGTTAGCTCGAGAAAGAAACGACTGGCGCGCTTTGTTAATCTCGGCCAAAATCGCGTAAGCGGTTATCGCGCCAATTAAGAAGAAGAAGAATTTTCAAAACTAAATTCATGGCCTTTTTAATTGGTTACACTTCGAGACAACAGTTGCTAGATGCCGTGTTTTATTTCCCAAATATCTGCCGGGTTAAGTATTCTTAAATACTATAGATCGCCCGTTAATTTATTATGTTATTATTATAATGGAAAAATTATAGAAAAAACCGAAATTAATTTGTGTAAGAAGTACTTCAAATCGGAGCGCAAGCTTAAAGGCGAAACGAATCAGGAGTTCCAAGCATTCCGTGCGCAGATCTGCAGTGACCGGCATGAACGAGTTTTAATGCGCGAGATACTTCTATATATATTTTTTTTTTTTTCAACTGCATATCCATCTCACACGTATGCAACACATATACACATATCTGCAATTTTAATTATGCAAGTGCTTTACCAACTCCAACAAACAAACACAAATCCCAACTAAGCTCCCTATGCACAAAACACGCACACGCCTGTGGTAAGCTGAAGTGGCGAATGCAACCTCACTCGAGTTGCGCAAATCCGAGCGCTAATAGCAGTCGTTAGCAGAATGGCGAGTGTGTGTGTGTGCATGGGTGCAGGGTGAGCAAAGATGCATCCGCGAGGCCAAGTGTACAACAATTAATGCGTGGCGTGCAACCAAACGAAAGGTGAGGGCCTTTATGTTGCTTACGTTCTACGTACAACCGTTGCAGTTAGAAAGAAGCATTTTGGTGTATATGTATGTGTGGTGCTGCCACATTGCTGCACTCTCGCGTTTTATTTGTATTGCTTTAATGTAAAGTGTAGCTTTATTGGTGCACTTAAAATTTTAACGCAATTTTAAGCGTTGCTTTGCACGGCATCAATGAAATGATTCGCTTCCTTGGCACTTTCTTTTTCACACACACACACACGCATGTGCTACATGACCCTGAATGCCTGCCACACTCGTTGCCATTGCTGGCGCTGTGTCTTACTGTTGTTTCTAACGCTTTTTCAACCAAAATCGTGTCTGTTGTTGTTGCTTTTGCTCTTGCTTGCATTTAGTATAATATTTCATGGCAACACTTTGACAAACATCAAATGCATGTGAATCCATATGTAGATGAAATGTACATAGTTTGCGCATTAATTGGTAACACGAACTTGGCAATTAAAATTTCAACGCTTTCAGAGCAGCTCTCACAGTTTGTGCTACGAATCTTGGCAAGTTTATTTTGTTGTCGGTAAAGCTTTGTTGCATGTTTGCATAAACAAAACAGTACCTGACTTGCAGGGGTGTTTGTGCACGGCCGTAAATTTTAATTAACACATGCGCAGCTAAGCTAAGCTCTTTGTGAAGGTGTGTGTGTATGCGTGTGTGGGTGTGACTTGTGTCAGTTTTGTAAATTTGATTTAGAATTTTTGTCAAACAGCTACTGAGTCACTGCATAATTCAAGTCTTCTGACTCGGATATGTAGAAATTGACAGACCATTTCTTAACGCCTCAAGTGTACAGGGAAGCGTAAATTAGAGCAGCAGCGCTAATTTTGTAGACCGTTTGGCTAGCTAAAGAGTCTAGGTTAGGTTAGGTTAGGTTTGGCAGCCGCATCGCACATAGAGACAACGATGCCACTTAGACCACGAAATGGGTCCGTTGTGAAGCCGCGGGGGCTGAGCTACATTTCCCTCTCCATATTAAACCATCCTGAGCTTTTGACAAAGCGTAAAAGGTTGTTGATACCTAAAATGTATAGATTATCTATATTCGTTAAGAAGTAGGATTTTAAAAATCGGTTCCTGCTTCTGGCTAGAGCTGGGCATGTGCAAAAAAGGTGTTGAATTGTTTCCAACTCCTCCTCATTTCTGCAGCTGCGACAGAAATCATGCGTGTATACGCCTAATCTCCTTGCGTGATTTCCTATGAGACAATGTCCTGTGAGGGCCCCTACTAAGGTCCTGATTTGAAGTCTATTCAGTTTTGTAATGCTCTTGGACAGACGTAAATTTAGCCTTGGCCATGTTTGCCTAGCAATTTCACAGGTGTTAGCGCTAATCCATCTTTGATTTGCAGAATTGATTAGTGCGTCCTTAATGAGAAGCTTACAAGTTGCGAGAGGTATCTCCATAAAATTACTTATGTCTGGCAAACAGGTACCTTCTCTTGCAAGTTGGTCGGCCCTACAGTTCCCTGGTATATCTCTGTGGCCTGGAACCCAGCACAAGATTATACGATATTGTTTGGCCATCTCATTTAGAGATTGGCGACAACGTAGGACACTCCTTGATGTTGTTTGGAATGCATCCAGGGCTCGTAGGGCAGCTTGGCTGTATGATAGAATGCAGATATCCGTTGATGATATTCTGTTTATCTTTAGCCATTTTAAGGCTTCATGAATAGCGTTTATTTCCGCTTGAAAAACACTACAGTGATCCGGTAGTTTAAAGGATTCACTAATAGAAAGCTCTTCGCAAAATAACCCTGATCCTACACCGGTATCCATTTTAGACCCGTCCGTGTAGATCTTAACGGGTGTGTTGGGTGTTGGATCTTCTTCCAACCATTCCAGTCTAGAAGGGATTTTCATTAGGAAATTCCTTTCGAAGCAGAGAATGGGAGGATGATAATCGCAGTCACTGGGTATATCCGTGTAGGAGTCTAAGATGGTCGAATGTCCCTGTGTGACAGTCTTCCATTGTGAGCTCGCTTTGAGCCTTACAGCGGAGCAGGCCGCTAAGTATTTGCAGAAGAGATCTAGGGGTGGCAGATGTAGTATGATATCCAAGGCCATGGATGGCGTGGTTTTCATGACGCCACATATTGCTAATTCCGCTGATCTCTGCACCTTATTCAATAAATTAGAATAGGTTTTTTTCTGCATAGCACACCACCAGACAACATTTCCATATAGAAGAATGGGTCTGACGACAGCAGTGTAAAGCCAATGAGCAACCTTAGGTTTAATTCCCCAGGTCTTACCTAAAGCTCTCTTACAGGCATACAAAGCTAGGTTCGCTTTTCTGACTCTTTCTAAGATGTTTGACTTCCAAGTCAGCTTCCTATCTATGATTAGTCCCAAGTACTTGGTTTCTTCCGAAATCACAAGAGCTTCCCCCTTGAGCATAATTGGACTTAGCTGAGGGATTTTGTGTTTCCTAGTGAACAATATAAGTTGTGTTTTGTCTGGGTTGACTCCTAGACCACACTTTCCTGCCCACCTAGAAAGTATTTCTAGAGCATTTTGTATTAGGTCTCTTAATGTAGATACAAATTTACCAGAGACAGCAATGACAACATCATCGGCGTAAGCTATCACCTTACAGCCCACCGATTCCAGTATTAACAGAAGTTTATTTACAACTGCGTTCCATAGAAACGGTGAGAGGACTCCGCCTTGCGGTGTACCTCTACTTACCAATCTCCTGAGCACCGATTCTCCTAGTTCCGCTTCAATGATTCTGCTATTTAGCATTTTGCCAATGAAGCCTACCAAGCCCGGTTCTACCCCAAGATCAGTGAGTGCTGCAGTAATTGCCCCCCTTCGACATTGTTAAAGGCCCCTTCAATATCAAGGAAAGCGGCTAAAGTAAATTCCTGTTTGTTTAGTGAACTCTCTGCCGTGTAGATAAGGTTATGTAGAGCCGTCTCTACCGATTTCCCTTTCGTGTAGGCATGTTGTGACGTAGAGATAAGATTTCTATCTATAGTTAGGCTTAAGTGAAATTCTATCAACCTCTCCAAAGTTTTCAGTAGGAAGGAAGAAAGAGATATCGGTCTTAAGTCTTTTGGACGGGTATGTGAGTTTTTACCCGCTTTTGGGATGAAAACAATTTTGACTTGTCTCCACTTAAGAGGTATGTGACCGTAGAGAAAGCAACCTTTGAAGATTGCTAGCAGCCAGTGTGCTAGATATCCGGCGGTCTTTTGCAGTTCCACTGGGTAAATGCCATCTGGACCCGGTGATTTAAAGGGTTTGAAACTTTCAATCGCCCATAAGAGCCGATCCTCAGATATAGCATCTATTCTGACTTCACGACAGTGTACTGTATTTTCCATATCATGCCCAGTAATGTCTGAGCAGCCTGGAAAATGAGTTTCGAGTAAAAGTTCTAAGGACTCTTTACTGGTTGTAGTGAACGTACCATCACTTTTCTGTAGCAGTTCCCAGTTTTGAGGACTTCCCGCTAAGATCTTAAGAAGTCTGGAGGTCTCAGTTGCCCCCTCAACCTCTTCACAAAAGGATTTCCAAGATTGCCTTTGGGCCTTCCTGATTTCCTTCTTGTAGATTTTCAGAGCATCTTTATAATCTTTCCAATCTTCTGCGAGACGTGTTTTCTTTGCCTTATTAAAAGCACTTCTGCTTGTTTTTTGAAGCTTGCCTAGTTCAACCGTCCACCACTTAGGCTTGGGTTTACCCCTCAGTCTTCTTAAGGGACAGGCTTCCGCTAAGGCAGCATTCATGTTGTAGGTAATTTTGTGCACCAAATTTTCTAGTCCTTCTATGCTTTGCGGTACCACTGATGGACATGTTCCTAGGGTAACCCCTATACAATCTATATACCTTTCCCAGTCTGTTTTCCTGATATTTCTACCAGGCTTAGGTTCCGGTAGATTTTTGCTAACCTCAAACGAGATATATCTATGATCAGAGAAGGAATGTTCTTCCAAAACTTTCCAGTTCCTAATTCTGTCAATAACGGAGTCAAAAGCAAAAGTAGCGTCTAACACTTCCTGTCTATTACTAATGACAAAAGTAGGTTTATTACCTTTGTTGCAAATCTGTAGTTTAGTACCTATCAGATAATCAAAAAGACACTCACCTCTAGCGTTAGTATCAGTGCTGCCCCATATCTCGTGATGCGCATTTACATCCGCACCAATAATTAGCTTTGCGCCAAGCTTCTGCGCCTGCGCTACCAGATCTTTGAATATTAATCTCGGTAGCTCCTCGTGGTCATGTGCGAGGTAACAGGAAGATAGCCACATCCGTTCATTTCCCGACTCCAGGCTGATGGTCAATTGATCGGTGTCGCTGTAATTAGAGAGCATGAAAGCATTTATCCCTTTTCTTATTAGTACACACGCTCTAGGATTACCTTTGTTGCGAGCATACATCAGTTCATATTGTTGAGTCCTTAGTCCGCACACAAGTCCATGTGATACCCATGGTTCTTGAATCAGGACAATATGATGTCCACCTTTGGCCAGGTGGACTATGAGGTTGGCGGACGCAACCTTTGAGTGGTGAAGATTAATTTGAAGGACCCGTAACATCATGGTTACTGGGCTTCCTCTCCACCACCGTTTTGTTGGGTTCATCTGAATCTGACGCCAGTAGCTCTTCCTCATCAGTGAGAGTAGTATCGAGTACTCTATCTAACAAGGAAGAGATACTGCCGTCAGCAGATGCCTTTCTTAGCGCTGTGGCCGTATTAGGACCGGAGCCAGATTCCGCCGTGGGGGCTGTCTCAGCTCCAACCGGGTCCTTTAAATTAGACGTCTTGTCTTTGTTATAGACCCTCAGTGTTATGGACGAAAACCCATAGCTCACTACACCGTCAGATCGCGCCAGTGCGTCCACGGAGTCCTTGCAGACTACGAAGGTAGCGCTTCGGTACTCACCTTTGGGATCGTCCAGCTTTGTGACCTTCCACGACGATGTAGGAAGCTCTGGATTACATACCCGAAGCATTTCAAGGATCCTTTGAGGGTCCGATGGCTCCGCTGGTAACCAGGCCCTAGCTCTTGGTAAACTGGGGATGTCATCCCTTGAAATTACCTCGAGTTTAGACCCAGGCCATACTTCGCCGATCCTTGAAATCGCTATTTTATATAGATCAGTTGATCTCTGATCGGCACAGGCGATAAGTTTCACGTGGCTCTGATGCCATCCATTATCGCGACAGAAAGGAGCAGGACCAGGATTCTCCTTCAGAATTTGGAAGAAAACGCTTGAGAGCCTGGCTTCCACTTTCTTCCAGTTGTCAGGCGAAATAGTGCCGTCAGGGTTGCTTTTGTCAACCACCGCCCATAGTTGTTGGCCTCTGACAGCTTCGCTGTATGTGGCTGGAGAAGTCTTGGTGTTTCGGGGCTTCTTCAACGTGCTGGGGTTGCTGGGTGGGTCGTCCGACAACTGACGTTTTGGGTTCGGTTCAGAACCCCGAGGGGGCTCCTCCGTTACCCTTGTCGCCCAGCTGAAAGAGTGCTTCTGCTTGTCAGACCACTCCCCCTCTGGAATCGTTTTTAGGCGCTCCAGTAGCCTGAAGGCAGCACGTCTCTCCTTGTAGCCATGCCGTGCAGGCTCTGCTACTGCGGAGGTATCAGTCGTTTCAGACTCAGTTTTACCACCTTTACCAGGGCTAGTCCCGGTATTGGTGGTAGAGGAATATGACTTCTTGGCCAGAGGTTTGTAAGTACCGCCACTTCTGCTGTTGCCAGGTTTGTCCTCAGCGCCAGCTTCCGCCGTACGAAATGGGCTAGCCGTGAAGGGCTTGGATGTACTGTCACTTCCACTAGGCTTGAGTATCCCAGCTTCCGCCGTACTAGAAAACATCTGGTTTGATCCAGATTTGGGGGTTGAAGCTATAGCTTCCTTTGCATTTAAGGACTGCTTGTCCGTAGAGATTTTTGGTTTGAAGGACTCCATCTGTTTCGTACGATCACCGTCCACCGTGGCAGACATGGTGATCTTATTAATAGAAAGGGGAAACATAATGGTCGACCGTGGCAGCGCCCCATACCACGGCAAGGTCATGGTTATACCCCGAGGTGACCCGGTATCGAGGTAGCTCCGTAGAAATACAGTCGGACAGAAAACCCCCTGACTGCAAACCACCCAATAGGCACGGGTCGCATGACACCTTGGGTTAGGGGGGGGGTCGAGGAGAGGAAATGATGGAATGATGGGAGTTTAGGATTGACAGGGGATCTTCGTCGGTACGGTGATCTTCATACGGTGATTGGATGGCCCCCAATTTTGCCGTAAAGCGGATGGATGGCTAGCCAATCCTCATATGAAGCTTCCCTCTTAGTTCGTGTTGGGTTGGTCCCCATGATATGGGGGTCAAACCACCACTTAAGCCTCATCCCCGCGGCAAGGAGACCAACATGATGAGGAGCTAAAGAGTCTAAATATAGAAATTTTTGGCAAGCACAGCTTCACGGTGAACTATTTTAGTTTTACTCTGAAGACACCTAGCCTACTTTTTAAATGTTTTACTACAGATTTTAAGTGTCCATGTAGGGTATTGCCCCTACTACTTTTCCCCATCTTTCTGATAGATCTCGTACACCGTCGCGGTAAAACAGTTCTTCTTTTGAGGCTATCCACAAATCAAGCCACTTTTTGATGTCTTCATATGAATGGAACTGCTGGTCAGGTCAGCTAGACCATGTGCCATCCATCGGAAAAGGTAATAAACGGACGGTGCAATATCTGGAGAGTATGGCGAGTGGGGTAGGATTTCCCATTTCAGTGTTTCCAGGTAGGTTTTAACGGGTTTGGCAACGTCAGGCCGAGCGTTGACATCAGAATCACTTTTTCATGCCTCTCCGCGTATTTAAATGAAGTCGATACCGATCGAACAGTCCATAATAAATAACACCAACTTTGTCCCATCAAATACATAGCATAACCTTCGCTGCGTGAATATTCGGCCGAGGCGACGACGTAGAAGCATGACCGGGGAGTCCCCATGACTTTCTTTTCTTTGGATTGCTGTAATCCATTTTTCATCACACGTCACGATGCGATGAAGAAAACCCTTCCTTTTTTGCTGCTGGAGCAGTTGTTCACATGCGAAAAAACGAAAAAACGACGTTCAACATTCCTTAGTTTTAACTCATACGGAACCCAAATCCCCTGTTTCTGAATCATTCCCAAATCATGCAATCACTTGGAAATGGATTGACGGGTAACTCCTAATACTGAAGCAAGCTCTTCTTGCGTTTGACACGGATCCTCAGTGAACAATGCCTCCAATTTAGCGTCTTCGAAGATTCTTGGCCTTCCTTCACGCGGACGGTCGTCAACATTAAAATCACCGGTTTAGGTTATGTTAGAATCGACTAGCACACACTGCTGTCGGCATCTATTGACAAACAGCGGGAACTTAGTCGGGCACCTATCATTCCATCTAACGGTATTTCACAAAAGTAAAACGTCAGCACCTGTAATACTCTGCTCCTAAGCTGTAAACGGCGACCGCCGTAAACGAATGGGTTGGTGCGTGACTACCATTCGAAATTCACAGAGTGAACGTATGTTCGAATCTCGGAGAAACATCAAAATTAAGAAAAACATCTTTCTAATAGCTGCTGCCCTTCGACAGGCAACGCAAACCTCCGAGTGTATTTCTGCCATGAAAAAGCTCCTCATAAAAAGATCTGCCGTTCGAAGCCGGGTAGGTCCCTTCATTAGTGGAACAGCATCAAGACGCACGCCACAAATAGGAGAAGGAGCTCGATCAAACACCCAAAAAGGGTGTATGCGACAATAATATACATACATATAAACTGTATACAAATTATTGCTCCTAATCAAGTTCAAGCGGCTTTGTTAGCCTCAGAAGTTCTCTCGCACGCCCTTGATGGAGCTGTGGCTATAAGGATCTCGTGACTTTGCATGTCTGCCCCCTAACCCAGAGCTTACTGAGTTGGCGCGAGGCGCATCTTTCCAGGAGCAGGCCAGAGGTTCTCAAGGGAACCCCAAAACTCTTATTTTACGGTGAAACTGTCTGAAGAATCACCTTTCCGGTCAGCTCGTCAGCACGGCAATTTTTCGCTATGTCACCGCTGCCCAAATGGGTTTAATATCGAAATATTCGGATGCAGTCGAGAGAGAAGTCAGGAATTTTCCGACTAATATCCAAGAACGAACAACGAACCCAGAGCCCTAATTGCCGCCGGCCTGCCAGAGTAGATATTTACCTCCCTTACATTAATTGCAGATGTAAGCAACCAATCCACTGTTTCTTTAGTTGCAGCTACCTCCGGTTGGAAGATACTCAAATGGTCCGGTAGCCTAAATTTGAGCTTACTGGGGATCTCTTCGTAGAATACTCTCTTACCAATTCTTCCGTCCAACTTTGAGCCATCCCTAAACATGTTTTCTATGCTCAGTCTCCAAATGTTGTCCCCGCTTACTCCGCCCTTGGAGAAATATGAATGGGAAAACTGCGGCTCGAGCCCAGCCATGGTGTACATTGATCAAGCACTATGGTGATGAACTCTAAGTTTCCAAGAATACTTTTTTCATGGCGGAAATACACTCGGTGGTTTGCCATTGCCTGCCTAGGGGCTACCGTTATTACAAAAACTGATTTCTTTCATTTGATGTGTCGTGCCCAGGGTTTCGAAACCGGGCACTTCCGGATGGTAGTGGCGCACCAATCCATTCGCCTACGATGACCTCCTACAACCTTCTTCATGAAAAATGTTGAAAACATTTAAATCTGTCTCGATCAGAGTAGTTAGATAGGCTCAAAACTGCTGATAACGGTAAATGTTTTTAGTGTCCTTGTCCTTGTGCACTAACGCGCCCCATAATAGGACAAAATAGATGGTGTGAATTCATTAGCGTCGGAGAGCCTCTAAAAAGATAATTGAGTGGTTTAACTAAGCCAAAGAAATACTAAATTACGTCTTTTCTAAAGCTTTTGGAGAGAAAATCCATATCCCACCAAGCGCCCAAAAGGTCATGAGGTCGTAGTGCAAACCTCCAACAAATTTAATACTCGACCAGCACTTCACATCTACTCACAAGCCAGAGTAGCCTGACACAAGCCTGAGTATACACCAATCTATCGAGTCACTTGCCACAAAATTTGTGACCATCTTTCAGCCCGATCTGCAATTCTCTGAGTCACGTTTTATGTGCGGCACGTAGTTGCAGCAAAAGTTAACGCAAAACCTTATAACACTAAGGCTTCCAGTGGCGAAGGTCGAGATTGTCGAGCACTTCAGCCTGAAGCATAAATTGGTATTTGCCTTCTGCCCTGCTTTCATCCCCTAATCCATTATTGGCACGAGTGTATACCAAAGTACGTAACTGGAGTCAATATGTTGTGAACTAAGCAACTAAGCAGTTAAAGACAAAGTTGCATGAAAATCGCTAAGCTATTGTTGCTTTACTTACAAATTTTGTACATGGCGTTAAGCGGAGTACCCTAGCGCGCAGAGAAATGATGAAATCAGCTTAAGATGCAGGTAGACAAGTTTTTGTAAGTCACTTTCTTTTTCGTGAGCATAACAGTATTTTGTAACAGAATATTTTTGGCCACCAATCTGCGAAAACATGGCGATTAGTCTTCATTCTAACGTTGCCTGGATCAGCACTTTGAATATCAATAAAAATTCTGTATTTGAATGAGTCCCAGCATTTTCATTCATCATCAAGCAGAAATTTTATCAAATTTAAATCTTTTATTTCACATAACGAAAATTTTAAAAATTACTAATTTTATGAGCCTCTCAATGGATAATTACTTCAGCTACATGATTATTACGTACGTATATTTATGTTTGTTTTTTCTTGATGTAAACAACGAGTTCACGCTGACTAACAACGCATGTTAACAAGCCACTCAAACACGTACTCAACTCTGATACAAGGCGGCGCAAAAAGTATCGCGGCTCTAAAACATTTTTATTTTGTAGTTAAATTAATTTTTTTTTTTTTTTTAATTTGAGAGGTGACAGTTACGCAGTGTATGGTTATTTAAGTGGTTCACGGGGGGTTAAATGGAAAAGTGATGTGAACAATATAGTCATTCCTCTCCAAATGGCAACCTGTACCCACTGTCCAAGACTTGATGTCCCCGACTTGGTTTTTGCTAGCGAGGCTCTGTCGGCCGGTAACAGAGCGGTATAACCTTGTCAGAACTTTAAGCGCGAAAATTGTGGCAACATTTTTAAGGACTAATTCAGTTTTAACTCAAAGTAAATCTCGGAATAAATATTCAGCGTCTACTGATCAAGTAATTCGATGCCTGGTGGCTAAGAGTTAAAGAGAGTAAGACTAGGTCAACTCAAGTTCGAAAACCACTGGACGGCCTTAAGCAAACCGGAAATTGGAAGAAGTCTAAATTATAAGAGAGAAGTGCCACTAGAATAATTGACAAGAAATTAGAAGATATATCCATAAAAAATTGACGTGGTTGTGCTACTGGTACCAGGCAATCTCTCAACCACTCTGGCACATAGTTAAAGCCAATTAGGCAACTAATTTTTCTGCTGAAATTGAAGTCGAGCTATTAGCCGCATTACCAGCCGCATATAGGTAAGTGAACACATCGTCAAATAGCACACCATCCACAAAAAGGCGTGAGTACGTCGTCAATAGATGTCGCCAGCAGTGTGTGCTAGTCGGTTCTAACATAACCTAAACGTCATAAACCAACCTTAGACATACGGCAAACAAACTGCTTCGACACATTAGTGATTTCGTTTTGGTATCATATACTTTTGGACTTTGGAAAATGTCTGATTTTTTGCCGAATAATCGTCATTTGCGGAAAATGTTGACTTTCCACTTTCATTCGAAAAAAAACGGCGGCTGAAGCACTGCGAGAGCTATAAAAAGTTTATGGAGAGGGTGCTTTAAGTGAAACAGCATGCAGAGGTTGGTTACGTCGCTTCAAAGACGGTAATTTTAATGCTGACGACCGTCAAAAACCTTCGAAGACGCTGAATTGGAGGCATTGCTCAATGCTTCAGTATTAGAAGTTACCCGCCAATCCATTTCCAAGCGTTTGCATGTTTTAGGAATGATTCAGAAGCAGGGGACTTGGGTCCCTTATGAGTTAAAACCAAGGTTTGTTGAACGTCGTGACGGCTGATGAAAAATGGATTCATTACAGCAATCCAAAGAAAAGAAAGTCATGGGGACTGCCCGATCATGCCTCCACGTCGTCGCCTCGGTCGACTATTCACGCTGCGAAGGTTATGCTATGTATTTGATGGGACCAAGTTGGTGCTATTTATTATGAACTGTTAAAACCAAGCGAAGTCATCACTGGGGATCGGTATCGACTTCAATTGATGCGATTGAGCCGAGCACTGCGCGAGAAGCGCCCTCGGTCTCACGTTGCCAAACCCGTTAAAATCTACCCGGAAACACTGAAATGGGGAATCCTACCCCAACCGCCATATTCCCAAGATATTCCGCCGTCCGATTATCACCAGTCCCGATCGATGACACATGATCTAGCGGACCAGCAGTTCCATTCAATCGAAGGCAACTCAAAATGGCTTGATCCGTGGATAGCCCCAAAATATGAACAATTTTACCGCGACGGTGCACGAGATCTACCCGAAAGATGGGAAAAAGTAGTAGCCATCGATGGGAAATACTTTCACTTGTAACCAGTTTTTCAGAATAAAGTTGTATTTTCATCAAAACACAGCGAGAACTTAGTTGCGCACCTAACAAATTATCTCAAAACTATTTTTTTCGGTCTGGTGTTGTCAAAAAAAAAACTATTGAGCCGAATCATCTGAAACTTTATTATATAATTAATGGCTATAACCCGAACTAGAGTCATAATATTTTTTCAATTATTTCGCATTTTTTGTATTAAAAATCTGAAAAAACCCGGTTTTTAGGGTGTCAAATTCGAAACCGCGCCATTTTGACAATTTTTGTTTTTTTATTCTAGTACATTGTTACAGTCATACGGATTAATAATTTTTTAGTTTTTGTGTTTCAGTTAAATATTAGAGCCAAAATGGACAACGCCGTCCAGGTCCAATTTTTCGGAAGGGTCAACTTCAGTGCCATTTTTTAAATTAATAAAATGTATAAAAAATTTTTTTTAATTTTTGTATGTAAAAGAAGTTAAATAAAAAGCCTTAAAAATTTAAATATCATTTTCTATTTTTTATTCTAAAAATTCCCTAAATTTTCGAGTTCTAGACCACCAGGACCCCTTAAGACATGTTAGATACAAGCAAGAATACAATTTCCTTAAAATACTGCCAAATCGCGGACTATAGATGGAGAGACCAGACGACTTGCAAAATTGGCAAAATGTTATGACCCATTTACAACCACAAAGAAACATCATCATTGATAAACCTTAAACGACGGGATGCTTGGAGGCTCGCGGCTGTCATAACTGGCTTTTGGTCTATCCGAAAACAAGCAGCCAAAATAAGCATCTCTCACATAACACATCGCCACAGTTGTAAACAACCTTAGAAAAAAGAAACGACTCTCCATTTCCTCTGTGAATGCCCTGCCGAATGCCCTGTCTTAGACGTCAGAAACCTAATAAGGTTATTAACCTTCATGTGCCCGGCTTACTACATTTGTAGTAAATTGTGAAAAAAAGTGAGATAAAAAAAAATTTTCCGAAACAACAATGCCCGAATTTTTTAGTAGCTTCCTGATTATCAAATCAAAGTCAATTAAGAGTATAAAAACACTCAAACTGTTATTTGCCTGACCTCTAGACCCTACTTGAAAAAAGCATCATCTTGCGGCCGGCTTACTACATTTGTAGTAACCATATAAAATGTATGCAAAATAGTATTTTATAGTTGACTTCAGCTTGTCGAAGAACTTCAGGATCATGTGCAAAACATATTGCGCGAGCTTGATGAGGAGGAAGAGCATTTCGACTTGGAGGATAATAGCAATGCCGGCAATGATGAGAGTTCCAACCCGAACGATATTGGCGCTGATGGTTTGATTGGTATCAATACAGAAGAATCCGACGCTGAAAGTGAATTAATTATTGAAGAGGACGACATTCGCAATGATGAGCAAGAAGAGGGTGCAATATTCGAAGCAGATTTCGAGGATGATTTTGATTTAGGCGAACCGCCCATTACCCAACGACATGATGCGTTGATCGCTAAAGATCAAACTGCATGGCTTAAGAACTCTCCTAGCCAAGCTGTTCGCGTAAGTAGCCATAATGTATTTCGGAGCACTGTTGTGGGTCCAACTCGGGCTACCCAGGGTCTAATTGAGTCTGACGTCTTTGAGTTGATATTCACTCCATCAATGCGTCAACAAATTCTAGTAGATACGAATGAAAAAGCACGAAAAGCCTATGAGGCTTGGAACGAGAAAAACTGCACTGGAGATAAAAGAATCTGGGAGAAATTAACCTTAATTGAACTAAGAGCATTTATAGGTCTTGTGTTACTAGCAGGTGTAAATAAATCAAATAACGAAGATGTGGATGTGCTATGGGGCCAAGAATGCATTTGCTTTTATCGAGCAGTAATGCCTAAGTCACGCTTCAAAGAAATTGTTCGATTCATTAGATTTGACAGCGAGCGTACAAGAGCGGTTAGGCTAGAAGCCGATAAGGCTGCTCCAATATCTGAATTGTGCACACAAATGAACGCAAATCTGCGCAAATATTACCAACCATCTGGAGAAATTACTGTGGATGAACAACTATTTGCTTATCGCGGTCGAACTAGGTTTACTCAGTACATACCCTCTAAGCCTGCCAAGTATGGGACAAAGGTTCGGTTTGCATGCGATGCTAAGTCGTTCTATCCACTCAAAAGTGAAATATAGGTGAAGGTGTTGTGCAAAGGTTAGTATGCCATTGGGAGAACACCGAAAGGACTATTATTTGTGACAATTTTTTTACATCGCTAAACTTAGGCAAGTACTTAATGTTCAAAGGTCTTGCTATTCTTGGTACTGTTCGTCAAAATAAAACGTTTGTACCATATGAAATGAAGGCTGACCGCAATCGTGCTGAAGAATCTTCCATTTTCGGGTTTCTCAATGAAAAGTTTTCTTTGGAATCTTATGTTCCAAAAAGAGGCAGACCAGTTATAATACTTGCCAGCACACCTTTGACAAATTCAATTGTAGCTGAAAAGAAAATCAAGCCGCAATACATCCTTGATTACAATGCAAACAAAGGAGGCGTCAACGCAATGGATAAAATGCTTTCTGCATATTCAACGAAACGCAAAACATTGCGTTGGCCCTTGGCCATGTTTTATAACATGCTGGACATAAGTGCACTTGCATCATTCATCATTTACTCGGAAAACAATCCATATAACCGTCGCACAGACGCGCGATGAAAGTTCTTGCGGAGCTTGTCTAAGCAGCTTTTTATGCCAGCAATTGAACAGCGCTCTCAAGTTCCCCGGGTGCTGGGATTCCATCAAACACGTAAAGCTATCGAAATGGCACTGGATCGATCCCTTTCTGCTACATCTAATGTTGATTCATCTATTTTACCTGATATTTCCAACGATAAACAACCAAAATATCCTGTACCTTGTCAATACTGTGAAATAGGAAGTCGTAACAACACACGAAAAATCTGTAGTTGGTGCAAAAAAGCAGTGTGTAATGCACATGCCGAAACATATATTTTGGGAAAATGCTGTTCAACTCCTGGAAATTAAAACATTTTTTGTATTAAAATTATCACCTGAATTCAATATTTTTAAATAAAAAGGTTATTATACACGTACAAGTAAAAAAAACACCATACAAGTCTTTTTTTCTTAACATTACATTGGCTTTGAGTGCAATTACGTAGTTACTACAAATGTAGTAAGCCGACCGGGTACGTAAGTTTTATATCCGGGCACATGAAGGTTAAACCGCACAGACTGGATATGGTTATCCCGTAAATATAATATGTAACACTAAACATTTTGGTAGCGAGGATGTGGCAACAAAATAGTGCGGAAGAGCTAGTTAGATTCTGGAGGAATAACCACTTCAACCAACCAACCAACTAAGACATGTTAATCTAAGGGTCTCAGACTGCTTTCTGTAGGTTGATGAAAAATGTCATAAAAAGATTCGAAATTTGCAGCAACTTTCATGGAAAAATTAAATTCGTTGCTTCATATCAAAATATTCCGTTAAAAAGTGATTTTTTTTTTTTGCTTAATTTTTTTGGAATTGCAGCCAAACAAATACAAATACAAACTTTTTACACCACCTCGTAATAATAAAAAGGAAAGCAGTTAATGTTAAGCCTGTCATTTTAAAAAACTTTAAAATCGCCCCAAACCAAAAAACTTCAACATAAGTTTGTACTCGTATAAGTATGTCTATATGTACTTATTATTAAAATTCGTGTGAGTAGCGCAGACGTGGAACGCAAATACGCATGTATACAGTTGTGTGTGAAATAATAGCAGTGCGGCGTATTACCAAATTAAAAAAATAATTTTTTGTATTTAATTTTTTGTGATTTTTCTATAGAAGTAGAGTGCATTTTACCGCGAAAACCATATACAGTGAAACTTCTATAACAAGAATCAGTAGTATCCAAAGAAAATATTCGACTTTTGGATATTTCGGGGTATGGAGTATTCAATTTTTTTTTTTATTAAACCGAAGTACAAATGCTTCGTTTACAATGAATAAAAGTAATCAGGAATTAGTTCCAGAAAGCCTACTTTTCTTTTTGAGCTTTCAGTGTGTAAGCTTTCATTAATGTAATTCGCTGTTTGCTGTTTTTACCACCATGCAATTTTCCGTTCCGGAGAGCTTACGTTTAGTCTGGTAAATATTTAATATCCACTTTAAATGCTTGCCAAAAGAATTGTCACGGTGCGAAGAAAGGAAGATCTGCTGGTGTCATCCGGAGTTAATAGAGGTTGCACCCAAGGCGGTGTGCTATCTCTGCTATCTCCATTGCTCTGGTGCATGGCGATCAATCATCTGCTCACCACCTTAAACGATTCGGGAGTTTACGCACAAGCCAGGCTCAGTTGTGGTCTAAGTCAGAAAATGGCCCCAACAAACACTGTTCTCGCATTTTCACGGATGGCTCTAGGACCGAGCACTGTTCCGGCTCTTGGGTCTATGTGAAATTCAGCGCGACAAAACTGCATTTTGCTCTTGGAATACATGCATCTGTGTTTCAGGCGGAGGTGTATGCTGTTCAAGAAGCAATGAACTTTGTTATGGAAAACAGATGGAGAGGCAGATCTATATATGTCTATAGTGGCAGCAAAGCTGCGCTCATAGCGCTAGACAACGTTGTTTTCTCCATTCTTTTGCAATGTCCGGAAGTAGCGCCAGACTCGAAGGACACTATTATGGATTTATTATTTTTTTGAATTGTGGAAACCGGGTTTGCGCAGATGTCATATTTTTCGGCCACCTCCTTATTCCTTTCCGACTTCGGACTACTATTACTACTCGATTTAGTTCGAGTTATCAAGAATTTCGAGTTAGAGAAGTTCGAGCTATGGAAGTTCAGGTATGTAAGGCAAACACCAAACTTTGTGGGAAATTCATAAAAATTTAAAAAAACAAACAAACAAAATTTTTGACTTTTTAATCAGAATCTTTTGAAAACTACACAGTAAGCTATTTTATAGTCCGTTTAACTTTAATAAAACAAATTTTAAGTTTCAAATAGGTCGAAAAACGCTTTGGTCTTCCAATCGGAAGTAAATGAAAAAAACGGAAGAAAATGCTCAACACCTCAGCGAAAAGAATTGTCAAAAATCAATGAAAATGTTTAGCTACCTAAAACTTGCATTTTATTTTATTAAAACAGTAAAATCAGAAAAATTCTAAAAATTCAGAGCAAAAAGTTAAAAGTTTTGAAAAAAATTTAAAAAGTTTTGCACAAAGTTTTGAAACTTTGCAAACATTTGCTATACTAAAATTCTTTGGGCTAACGGTAGAAACGGGAAAACAATAAAAATTTTAAAAATTCTGTATAAAAAATTGAAAGATTTACGAGAATTTTGAAAAAATTTCAAAAATGTTGCAGAAAGTTTTGAAACTTTAATAACTTTGCGAACTCAAAGTTGGTAATTTTGATGTTTTTTTTTTTAATTTTTAAATTTTTATGGGTTTTGTACAAAGTTTGGAACACTTTAAGTTCTACATATATCTTTGTAGTAAGCTGCACCATATATTTTGTTTTTACTTTTACTTTGCATAATATTAATTTAAAAATAGATTCCTACAATAAAAAAAAAAATTCAGTAAAAAAAACATCTCAAAACTTTATCGTCGCGCTCATATTATTCTGAACAGAGGTGTGCATATATACGCACTTTGGTAATTGAGCTTCCACATCCTTTTAAATCTCCATCTTCATTTATGTGCACATCTTCATAGTTACATATATATGTATACGAGTATACTCGTATGCCGTCCATGCTCGCCACATTTTGTCTGCTTGCCTTTTAGAATTCTTTCTACTCGACAATTAGCTATGCCACAGGCCCATTGGATGCTGAGCTCATTTCTCACCTTGAAAAAAGAAATGGTCTTTACCTACTCATAATTTGCAACACATCTGCAGCTAAGAGCATATCATTGTTGTAATTGTCGTTATTGTTGTCGAATGTTGTCAGCTGGTTAACTTTTACTTCGTCATTAGCAGACTTCATTGCTGGCTTTTGAAGTGCGGCTTCAAGGTATTTAGTGTTCATCATTTGAGAGTTGGCTTTTTTCACACTCTTAACTGCTAATTGGCTTATCCGCGACAGTTGTTGACTCTCTAATCACCTCTAATTTCCACTCTACGCTTTATTTTACTGCTGCTGGCATATGCTAGCGAAATTTTACAGGGTGGGAAATTAGTTTCAATTCAGTCGCTCATTTATGAAGGTATAGTCGGTCGTTGAAAATAGTTGAACATTTGCGCTTGTGACGAAAAATCCACGCCGAAAAGTAATGCAACGTCATGGAGGTGAGGTGCAATTTTTAAATAATTTTAATCGAATATTTTTTTCTTTTGGATAAGCTAAAAATCAGGTGGCGTTAAGTAGTTCATAGCGAGAATTTGAAATTCAGCAAATGTAGGCTAGGCTGATTTAGCTGGTTGCACCTCAAGGAGAAGCGCTCACTTGGATGTGAATTTTAATTCGTCCATTTAAAGGAAAAGGAAAATAAAGAAGGAGCAGCAAAATACTGATAAGGCGACATTTGAACAATGACGCATGTGAGAAATGCAGCATATTGACAATCAAATTCAGTAGACAGGTAATGTCCCAGTCCGATAAATCTATCAAACTGCCCAGGCATGGCAAACATATAATAAAAATGAAAAAAAAATAGGGGCGGGGCATTTGTGTATGAAGATTTATTTTCAGATTTTATCTACATTAATATAAAGGGTGGTTAACTTGTCTGCCATGAAAACGCTCCTCATAAAAAGATCTGCCCTTCGGAGTCGGCTTGAAACTGTAGGTCCCTCCATTTGTGAAACAACATCAACACGCACACCACAAATAGGAGGAGGAGCTCGGCCAAGCACCTAACAGAAGTGCACGCGCCAATTATTTCTTTTTTTTAACTTTCAAGGGCCGGTGTTGATTTTGAATAAAATACAATTTTTTTTTTAAATGATTGTCATTTCTCTTTATTATGATAATATTGGTATGGTTCAATTACGTATGAGACAAAATATTGGCCAAATGGCCGCCGGCGGTACACCTCCATCCGATGGTCCAAAATTTTGATGACGCTAAGGCATAATTGGGGTTCTATGCCGTTAATGTGCCGAATTATCTCATTCTTTAGCTCTTGAATTGTTGCTGGCTTATCAACGTACACCTTTTCTTTCAAATAAGCCCAAAGAAAGAAGTCCAACGGTGTCAAATCACATGATCTTGGCGGCCAATTGACATCGCCGCGACGTGAGATTACTCGGTCATCAAATTTTTCGCGCAAATGAGCCATTGTTTCGTTAGCTCTGTGACAAGTGGCACCATCTTGTTGTAACCACACGTCGTCCACATCCATATCTTCCAATTCGGGGCATAAAAAATTTGTTATCATTTCACGATAGCGAACACTATTCACAGTAACTGCCTGACCGGCCTCATTTTGGAAAAAATACGGGCCAGTGATGCCGCCGACCCATGAACCACACCAAACAGTCACTCTTGTGGGTGCATTGGTTTTTCGTCAATCACTCTTGAATTATCATTCGCCCAAATGCGGCAGTTCGGCTTATTGACGACTCCACTGAGGTGAAAATGTGCCTCATCACTGAAGATGATTTTCTTCGAAAATTGGTCATTCACTGTTGCCATTTCCCGCCACTATTCTGACCATTGACGACGCTTGAAATGGCCAAGAGACTTTAGTTCTTCAGTCCATTGCACCTTGTAAGCGTGTAAATGCAAGTCTTTTTGCATAATGTTCATCAACGACGAGCGTGAGAGGTGCAATTGTTGGGCACGACGACAAGTTGAGGTGGACGGCTCTTCAACCACACTATCGCGAACAGCAGCAATATTTTCTGCAGTACGCGCTGTTCGAGCATGCACTGGTGTTTTCACATCTCCTACAGACCCGGTTTGCTCAAACTTTTGCACAATTTTTCCGATTGTACGTACATTTGGACGATTAAATTGACCGAAAAAAACACGAAGTGCGCGATATGCATTTTGATTTGAACGCCCGTTTTCATAATAAGCCTGAATAACTTTAAGAGCGTTGTTCTATTGTGTATCTTTCCATTGTTCAAATTGAGTTAATGTGAAATTGAAAAATATCAAATTAAATGCAGAAAAAAACTTGAAGTTTAGGTGTGGTTCACATTCAAATCGGCCCTTGAAATTTAACCACCCTTTATATTATTTTAAAAACTGTTTTTATTATAATTTTTGTTTTTTGTGCGGAAATTTCGATAACAAAATTATTTTTTTTTTTTGAAATTTTGTTAAACAAAAACTTTTTTTTTTAAATTTTGTTAAAAAAATTTTGTTATGAATTGGGAGTTTCATTATCTTAGTCAAAAACATTTTGTTTAAGTCTCTCTTGAAAATGACACTCCAGAAATTTCAAAATTCTGTAGAATGTAACATTCACGCACACATAACACCACTACTCACCTGCAAATTACAAGCGAGAAGGCTCTATTGTTTCATTAACATTCTCTGGCTCTACTGCTGTTAATGCATGCGGAATACAGCACAAAGCAAGAGTAAGGTGTGTGTACATACTCGTACAAGATACTAATGTATGATACTAATGTTAATGTTGTTAATGTTGGTGTTGATTGCCATGTTAGATAACTAATGTCTACAGATTATGGAGAAACAAATGAGTATTTGCATACAACAACTAGCATTCCTGCTAGCGATTGCATTTGTAAAAACCCTACTGTACTGTTTATTTATTTACTTTTTTTTGTAATTAAATGGACTATTTGAATTAAAAATGTTGATAGCACACAAATTATGACTGCAAATTTTTAATAAAAAGTATTTTATGAATAGCTTGGTCACTTTTAATGTAATTCAGAAAATATTAGAATTGCCTTCAGCTTCATTAGATGAAAACCACTAAGGAAAACAAGAACTCATGGCTGCGATTGAACTACAATTATTACCGCCGATAAATGGCCACTCAGTTATGAGAAGCCGCATAATATGTATATATATAATATATATATATATGTATATTTATATATTTTTTTTGTTAAGTGTTAAATACATTGATAATTTCATTTCGTACGAAAGCAATCCAAAGGACATTCATATCGAGATATTTCAAAATATTATATTTAAGCTTGATTTTCGTTAAAATTCACAATGTACTTACACATATACAGCCATGGCCAGCAAAGAGTTGAATATGTTTTTACATAATTATTTTTTATTGGGAAAAAAGCAACATAAAAAATAAAAAACTTATTAGCTTCCACTTTAAAACAAAAAAATGGTCAAAAAGAATTTTAGTTCTGATTTAATTTACGAGAACGTTGATAACTCACGAAACCTCCTGGACACATAAATAGCACATCCTAAAAAATTCCTAATAAAAGCAAAAATAGTAAATAAATCAGATAGTTAAGTAATAATATTGTTTTGCCAGCTTAGTATTTTGTACTATATCCACCGTTTTTGATTACGTCTTCAGGCGGTCGCTCCATGATTTCTACAAGCTTGTGGCATCTTGCCTTTGGAATCGAGTACCAAGCCTCCTCAACTGCGGCTCACAAATCTTCAAAATTTTTAAAAGTTATATTAACGATTTTGACCTTAACATCATTCCACAAATTTTCTATTGGATTGAGATCAAGGCTCTGCGCCGGTCAATCCAGTACATTAATTTTTCTCTTCTGAGCCATTGCTGCACTGTCTTTGCAGTATGCTTTGGATCATTGTCCTGCATAAACGTCGAATTTAATGGCATAAACTCAAACACAAATGGCTCCATTTTACTCTGGAGTATATCCAGATACTGAAATGTATCCATTTTACCAACCACGCGAACAATCGGCCCAACACCGTGCCAGGAAAAAACTCCCCAAACCATGATGCTTCCTCCGTCGTGTTTAATCGTCTCTTTTGTGAACTTAGGATTAGCGCTTGATTTTTTGGACGACGTACAATAGTTTTCCCATCTGGTCCCATCCTATTTATTTCAGTTTCGTCGGTCCAAAGTACGTTTTTTAAAACTGAATAGATTTGTCTTTGTGGGCTTTTGCAAAGGCAAGTCGGTGTTTGATATGTCTTTTTGACAGGAGTGGTTTTTTTTCTGCTTATGCAGCCAAACAGTTGGGCTTCGTTAAGTTTTCTTTCTGGACTTTTGGGCTTTCTGGGCACCTCTAGACCAGATTCTTGGTTTATGTCAAGTATTATTTGCCGTGCCGACTTAAAAGGATCTGCTTTGCTCCTGCGTATTATAGCTCTATCCACATTAACATCAGTTTTTCGCGGCTTTTGTTATCTTTCCGTGTTTGTGCTTAGATAGGATGAATCTCTCATAAATAAATTAAGAGCATTATAAACCATTTTCCGAGAGCACATCGTCATTTCACTATTTCTGCATAGCTTTTTCCCTTTCGACTCATACCTTTTCTCCGGCGTGCAATGTTTTCCACGACCCATTTTAATAATTACTTTAAAATTTTATTTAAGAAACTAAAAATTGTAGTAAAAATCGCTGAAATAATATTAAAGTTTTACTCTCCGCTGCACAAGTTAAAATGTGCTATTTTTGTGTCCACTTCAAAGCAGCAATAGGCATATATAAAATAGAACGCAAAAAATTCCATAAAAAAAAAATTCCTCGCATAAATGTAAGCTTAATAACGGCAATAAATGTAAGCAAACTAATTTTTTTGATCAAAGCTTCGTACTAATAACTTAACTTATCATATAAGGTTCACATTTGTGCTATTTATCTGTCCACGGCTGTTTGACTGAGTAAACCTGATAAGCCCGAGGATGCATCAGTCGATAGTCTTGATGCAATACTACGGCTTCCTAATTATGTTTTTTTTTGTTTTTTTGGATGAGAAGGTTTAAAATCCTAATGCATCATCAAAGCTGTCATCACAGCTGACTAAAAAACTCCTCCTCGTTTGGAACCATCGCCCACCCTGGAGCGCTTTTGCATTACTTCCCTGGAACGCCACCATCTTCCTCATTACAAGGTATATCCCAGTGAGCCTACGTTTTGGTCCCGCTTTTTTCATGCGGAGAAATTTTTCCGCAAAACCACTGCTTGGCGGCTTTCTCTGCTGCATGTTTTATTTGGGCCCAGAAAATTAGTCTTGGGTACAGTCTTATGCCTAAGTACTTTAGAACTATTTTGTGGTTACCATATTTGAGCAAGCTTGCATGCTGACTTTTAACGGGATGTGCTTCTTGGTTAGAGATATTAGCTCCGTTTTCTCTGTGGCTAATTCGAGGCCACGTGAATCTGTCCACGCTTGTGTGCGCGTCATGGCTTGATTAAGTTTTCTATGAGCTTCTTCAACGTTTCGAGCCATGATGACTCCGGCGATATCGGCGATATCGTCCGCATATCCAATTAGAAAGGTACTATCGGGCATTTCTATGTTGAATATCTCATCATAGCTGATATTCCACAAGTCAAGACCTAAAATGGACCCATCTATACAGCGAGAACTCTCTGGTGCTTGATAAGCGAGTTTGCCGTCTTGCAAGTAATTCCTCACTATGCGCTGTAGGTTAGGTTAGGTTAGCCTGGTTGGCAATAAGACATTATGCGCTATAGCTATGCCGGAATTTTGAACCTTATCTCTAAGGCCGCTTGATCAATCTTTCAAGAAGATTACCTGCTATGTCGATCATGCATAACGGCCGATATGCTGATGGGAAGTTCGCAACGCCTTTCTCCTTGCTTATTAGCACGAGCTCCTGCTTTTTCCAGATTTCTGGAAAAACCCTCTCTCTTAGACAGGTGTTGTACATGTCTACAGGTACGCCAACCGGTCCTGGTGCCATGAAGTTTTGGAGTTTACCCACATCTGACTGAAGTTCCTGGATGGATGCAAACGCTCCGGCTCTGAAAGTATTCGATGCGGTGCCAGCTGGTGGTAGCAGAGGAAGAGGAAGGCCTCCTTTGCATTGGAAAGATCGGGTGGAGAAGAACTTGACTTGAATTCGGGTGTCCAACTGGCGCCGGTTAGCACGAGAAAGAAACGACGGCTTTGTTAAACTCGGCCAAAATCGCGTAAGCGGTTATCGCGCCAATTAAGAAGAAGAAGAAGAATGCATTCATGTTTGGTCGAACTCTTGTAGATTTTACTTGCTCTCTAAGAAGAGATTTCTTGGACAAACTCCGGATTTCTGGCAAACATTTTTAGCGCCCTATTTACGAGCCAGTGGCCTCCACTGCTTTTAGACGTCCTGTAGTCGTATTCTTGCATCAGCGCAAGTCTAGGCCGGAAAGTAACCGCAAAATCAATTGCGTTAACTCTCTGCTTCTGCCCAACTTAGCTGATCAGCGCAAAATCGACATTTATGTATCTTCTTCGGTAGTGGCCGCTACGACGGCTATGTTTGGTGGAGGCTTTTAGCCGAATGGAATGTACTCACTTTCAAACTTTTACACGGTGCGACTAACTGCCTGCCTAACTAACTGAGGCCTCTCAACGAGATTCACGTTGCTCTATTCCAGCTGAGCAGGAATTCCGATAATATTTTTTTATAATTTCCATTCGCTTTCCAAGTGTAAAATGATGCAATGGCATCAAACGTATCTGGCATCGCTGCAATCTGGCCACCCTCTATAAGAATTTACTACTGAAATTCATATTTTTCTTTCTATTTTCTGCAACATTTATATTTAGTTATTGCCTGAGAAATCACCACAATAATTTTCTTCCACTTCATTACTACTTTTTCTATTCTCTGCTCATCTGTTTTCTGCCACCTTCGAAGCAAATTGCAGTTAAACCAATTTTCGCTGTCGCCTAGCAGCAATTTACCACATTTCGCTCTTCCACCTTGAGCTGCATTTCCTTGCTATTTCACTCTTATGTCCTCCATTCATGCACGCATACTATGCGTTGCATGCCACACTTCATCACTGCCGAAATGCACATTACCACGAAAGCGTGAGTGAGCGCAGTAATAAATTTCGCCAACTTATTTCCAATTTTTTCACTTCTATTTTGAGAGTTTCCTTATTTTCTTCCTGGCGCTGGCATATCTTTTTTCTGACATTTTGTTGCAATTACTTTCTTTATTTTTTCTTCTCAGCATACGGCAAGTGAAAAGGCGTAAAAGTGAAAAGAAAATTTCAAAGCTAAAACTCGAAGTTGGAGTCGAATAAGGAGTCATGGGCTTTACCAAACATAAAGAAGGGGTAAAGTTTGAACGAAGAATATCCTTCTTCGTTGCATTGCTTTATCCTTTCAGTAGCGATATCAAAGCGAATATGAGTATGCTTTTCTTCCTCAGTTATATTTCGAATGAAAGCAGTAGCTTGCATCAATTGTATTTTCCATCCACCAGCCCCATTCAATGAATAACTAAAATAAAAAAACTTATTTGAAAACTGTACTAAAGACAGTCAAGGAGCGATCAAACCTCTGACGACGCCATGGGCAGATTCAAACTAATCAACTTCTGTAAGTAGAAGATCACATCTCTTGGGTGTGCAGGAAAGGTTTCTCTGATCTGGGTTCCAGGACATAGGAACATAGAGAGAAATAAGATTGCGAAGAAAAAGATTGAATTGGTCTCAGAGACCTCCCACTCCGTCGTCGGCATCCCCCTGAGAGTTGTTAGGGTGGAACTGCACAACTTATTTCTCAGGAAAAAGCTCAGGAAAGCCCAGGAAATGGAGCTCCATTTCTTCATGTGTTACTTCGAAAACCCTTTGGCCCCAACACAATAATGGAGGAATCAGAAAGTCTTACAAACTCCACGCTATTCAATTTCCAAACTCTTAGCTGTGTTTACCGGTCATTGCGTTATCGGCGTACACGCAGAAAAACTAAGTTTACCATTTAACACCCATTGCGTAAGCTCCGCGAACCTTTCAGAGAAGGAGACTTTCTCTGTAAATGTCCGGGTTTGGTAGCTAAACGATTAAAGTCACCGAGTGCTTCTTTTTCGACAGCCTGGAACAGCGCGGCAACCAAAATCCCATCAATATTCTCCATAACATCAACAGCTCTGGCTGGCTATACATATCTATAAAAGAAAACGAACCAAATAGGTGGAAAAGGTTGTTTGGATTAGAGGTTGACGACCAATAGACGAATTTCACCGAATATGGGATATTTAAACCAGCAATTGCCGCAGTTGTAGCAAAACAGTGAGAGCCAAGCTGTATAAGTCTTTGCCTGACGAGAGCAGGATAGCTGTGAAGAAAATGCTGAGTTGATTCCACCTCTTTCTCCAGACAGCTTCTGCAGAAAGAACTTGAAGCAATTCCAAGTCACACCTAACGGACAATGTCCGGTACCTACTAAAAATTACAACATAATCCAAAAATTACAATATTTATCAGTTAAGATTATTTTGGGTTCCCCTATTAGTAACTGTCTGCCAGCTGTCATCATTTTTCTCACGGGGTCCGCAGAGGTGGGAGTATCTGCTGTTGGCTGCATAGCGGTGTTCTTACGGAGATTCGAGAGCGCCCTTTCGTCTTCTACTGCCTTCCACGAACGTACATATGTGGCTCAGCGTTATATCCAGCAGCTCAGCCATTTTGGATACTCCAACTTTGACTTCGTTGCGGATGTTCTTTTGACGTCTGAATGTGTGCTGCACAATACTTATCACCATCTTGCATTGCAAGATCGCATCTTCCTCCATCCTCCTCATGATTTTAATTAACTCCAGCCAAGCAGACATTTCAATTGCGTCGATTGGTGCGCTCTCTTTTGTGGCGATCGTTGCAAGAGTGCTGGTTGACGTAAACTGCGCAGGCTGTAGCCCTCCAAGGCTGGTGCTGGAAGATAGAGATAGAAATAGAAATAGAGATAGAGATCGAGATAGAGATAGAGATAGAGATAGAGATAGAGATAGAGATAGAGATAGAGATAGAGATAGAGATAGAGATAGAGATAGAGATAGAGATAGAGATAGAGATAGAGATAGAGATAGAGATAGAGATAGAGACAGAAATAGCGTCTGAAAATTTCCTCCCGTTTGACAGAACGAATATTACTCATTTTCACGACATCGGAACACAAAATTCGTAGCCTTGCTCTAGCAAAGGCAGGACACTCCCAGAGAAAAGACTCAGTGCTATCATAAAATAAAATAAAGTTCGACAGTTTTCTTTTTGGGGCTTATCACAAAACTCGTTGTAGTACGGCAACGTTCTCGACTGGACAATCGCTTTTTATAAAAATTGCCTTCATAATCGCTGATCCAATTCATGATTCCTGTAGAACTGATTTCGATTATTGGTCCTGGTTCCTGTGGGATAACCGCTGAACCGTAGTTGGCCTATTCATCGGCAATTTCATTTTCCTTGGCTTGATGCAATAAATACATAGTAATATGGCACACTATAGAAATCTAGCGAAAAGTACTCAGAATATTTTTTTTCACCATATTTTAGCATGGAAGTTTGGTACTATTCCTTTATCGTCCGCCCAACTCCCACTCAGGCCTTCAACATCGCCTACCACTCTTTTCCCAATTAGAGCGTTCAATAAATACCCATCGTTAAGCTGAACTGGCCATTTCAGTTCGTCTCCTAAGGCCTACTGCAACCCACTCACTTTTATGGCATTCGGCAGCACACCCACAGGTGCGCACTGCAGCAAATTTCTCTCGAGGCGCACAAATGAACGAAACCAACAAATACCTTGAAAAATAAAATGCTGTGAATGGCCACCCCAAAGCGACGTTTGCTACACAAAACGGCTGCCAGTCGCCTGCCGTTGGACGATGGAGTGTTCGAACAAAAATTTACAGCCCGAAACTGGCTGGCGGCAAGAACTCGAAGTTTATTGTGTGGCATTTAGCGTTTTTTTTTTTCTTTTTGCTTTTAGCAGAATTTGTTGCGCAGCGTTTGGACACTTTTCGGGCTCTTCTTTTTTCTAGAGCCGTCTTTTTTTACTGCAACGCATTTGGCTGCAACTATTTGAAAACGCTTTGCAACGAGTACATTGCAACTAAAAGAGTTGGGTTGGTTTGCAGTGTGTGTGTGCGTGTGTGCGTGCGCCAAACTTACGGCCAAATGAACTAAATTGAACGCATTGTTGATTTGCGCGCTGGTGCACTGGTGTGTAGCCATTGTTTTTCGACAGTTTCAGCGCTCTGCGCCGCCCCCTCCACATTGCGCCACACGGAGTTGGCTTGCTGAGGCATGCAACTGACAAACGCCAAGTTGTTGATGCTTGTGGCATCAACATGGTTTTAGTTATTTTACAACACTTTTGTGGTTTTTTTCTTGCCTTATTTTTGTAATTTTTTTCTGTTGCCGTTGCAAAAGTTGTTGCTGGCGCTTAATTTGCTGCAACTTTTGGCGTCTCTATGTGCCAACGCATGCCCGCACACACACACACACATTCATAAAAAAACGTAGATGTGCATGTGTGCACAAATTTTCTGCTGTTGTGTGTATTTGTGGAAGCGTATAACTTTCCCTCCACTGCTGCAAGAGGCGCACTTTGTTGGTCGATTTTCAGAAGCTGTTATAGTGCATTTAAGGCAGTGGAGCGCGAAAATGGCGAAAAATTTCACACAAAGGGTGAAGCGAAAGTGCAAAAAAGTGGATTAAAAAAGCGCAAAAAGCAAAAAAAGTAATCCGCTCCAAGGGCGAAGGAAGCTAAAGAGCTTTTAAAGACTGCCATGAACTTTTAGCTGTGGTGGAGCGAGAAGTCGGATGGCGCGCATATAAACTTTTTCGCCAGCAAAGCTACCAACATTGATTCTTAGCGCTAAATGCAGTCATTTATCAAGAAGTGTGCGAAAATCCTTGAAAGTAAAGGCGAAGCTGCAGTTGAAGCCTCTAGCGGCAAGCAGGCATGAAGGTGAAGCGTGAGCCTGGGTGGAGTTCAAACGAAAAAAAAAACGAAGGTTCTCGCTTAAAGGCGGTCACTTTTGCAATATCATTTTCTGAACAGCTTGATTAAAAGAAAGAATCACCATTGAGCTATCAAACTTACACATCGAATTGGCACAAATCAAAATATATGCGAGTGTATGTTCATTGCCATTTCCAAAAGTCATTCGAAAATGAAAACATAATTCAACTATTTTTAATACACAAAGTGTCATTCTCAGTTGTATTTAGAAAATTGGCTGCACGCACTTTGACAGCTTAACAACAGCGCTTGTTCGACTCACGCCAACTCAATTACAACAGTTAGCTTGTCGGATAAAATTATGCATATTGACATACGTACACAGCCGCTTTTTGGCATTACATTTGTAATTGGCAATGTTAAGCCCCAAATGGCCACAACTGAAAATTTCAAAATTTCAAAATTTTTCGTAAGCGAAATAAAATAAGAACATTTATAAATATTATATTTTATTTTACATTTAAATAGACCCTGTCAGAAATGTGCAAAACTTTTCAGGCCCTACTCAATCGGGGTTCTCTATCAGCGCTATAGATCAACTGGAACTATTCTAAGAAACCCGGTGTTGCACAATCACTCTGGCAGAAGAATGGCGCAAGCGGAAGTCGTAGATGTAAACAGAGCTCGTAAACTGGTGAGCAGTAGAGTCACAGGCCCAGATTGAGAAACAAAAATAGATGAAAATCAGGTGGCACTAACCGAAATGCCATCTCCTCATCCAGCACTTGGAATTTTCTTTGACTCGGCTATCGATTAAAGACGCATTGGAAGCTCAGTGGAAAGCCTAAGATTAGCCATTCAATAGGGACCACAATTTCATTCAAATGCCTTCCGTGTCTGACTTTATAGCTGGTATTTTCTTTTTTAGCTATGTAAGAAATGTCAATATCGATAAATATGGTTTGACAGCTGAGAGTAGCAAACTTTTTTGACTTTTTTTCTGTTCAACGCTTCCACATTGCGGAAATTTACATTGAAAAAAAAAAAATAAATAAATCTGTTCGCGATGTTCATAGAGCACTGGCGACATCATCGGCCCTTAGTCCTTTCGAAATGAGGAACGAGACGCTGTTGCGGTGAATGGCGAGCGCTATCAAGCCATGATGACTGATGTTTTCCCCCCAAGAATTAATCAGCTAAACAACGACGACGACATTTGGTTCAAACAAGATGGCGCAACTTGGCATTTAGCGCGCTTAGCAATCAATTTATTGTAATATTCAAACCACCATAGACGCCATACGGGCATCAGGCTGGCTTCGTGGCCATCGGCGGTCACAACATTGCAGATTTAGCAAACCTATTTTCAGTCATGCATGACACGTAATTCTTGTATGCCCTTCTTCGTGTGCGGCTTTACCTAAGAATGTCTTGCGTGTCACAAAAGGCCTCCTCTGCTTCCTCTTCGTTTCGCCTACGATCTCTGCGAGTATCTCCTGTGGTTGATCGTATTGCTGCCATCTCAGCCTTGGCCTTTGCTTGTTGTGTTGCAGTTGTATATGCTCGGACTTCAACGACATAGCTGAGTACTGGTCGAACGCATGCTTTATAAATTCGGGATTTGCCTTTCAAGATTAGTTGCTTATTTTGTGATATTACATCACATAAGCATCCATACCCATCAGCCCACCCAGTACCCAAGTAGCAGAATTCCATAACCTGTTTCATACTCTTTCCATATACTTCGAGCTTACACCTGAGCGGCTGTTTAGATATAGTCTTGGCTATCGAGATCTGCATATTCAATGCAGAAGCAGTTCTCTCGAAGGCACACAACATCCACTGAATGTCGACGTCATTTCCCATCAGGTATCCTCTTGTCCGTGTAGATTTTACAGCAGATATTATCTCGTCCATAATCAGATTAAATAGGATAGGACTTAAGCTGTCGCCTTGTCTTATTCCTGTTGCTACCGGTACTGGGGTTGATATTTCTTTATTAGTTTTGACGGAAGCTATATTTTCGAAGTTGAGATTTCTATTTACTGTCAGAACATTGTTGTCAATATTGCGTTTTTCGAGAATTTTAATTACATCTTTAAGCAGAACCTTGCCAAATGTTTTTTTTATATTCAATAGCCTTTTCGACGCCGTCATGTTTTCCGAATGAAAACGCTCAGGCTCTGAAATATTCGATGCGATACCAGATGGTGGTAACAGAGGAAGGCCTTCTGTGTGTTGGAAAGATCAGGTGGAGAAGGACTTGTTTTCACTTGGTGTGTCCAACTCGCGCCGGTTAGCACGAGAAAGAAGCGACTGACGCGCTGTGGTAAACTCGGCCAAAATCGCGTAAGTGGTTATCGCGTCAATTATGAAGAAGAAGAAGCCTTTTCTACGACTTGGCGCAAGATAAAGATGGCATCTACTGTCAATTTGTTCCTTCCGATCCTTGATGCTTTTCTGCAATGCCAATTTCCGCAATATAGTCAGCTAATACTTTTGTAAAAAAAGTTTTAGCACAGAGCTAAGCAGGCTTCTTTCTGAAGATAGCAATCGTGTAGCTATACTTCCAGGCCGAAGGGATGGTGCGATTTTGCAGAATGAGGTTAAAAAAATCAGGAAGATCCGAAGAGGTGCTTCCTCTACCGCACTTCAACATTTCGCTTGCAATTTAATCTAGCCCCGGATACTTTCTGTTCGTTCTACGTCCTTTTTCGTTAAAACAAAAGTTGTGGAAGTAACGCGTGATTTTTTAGCTATTATCTTTTTAAACAGTTGGTTTAAACAGCTGACGCACGGTTCGTGTTTTTTTTACTGTCAAACACCTTCAGTTTTGTCTATAATTTAACCATGAATCGTCTTACAAACGAACATCGCTTGCAAATCATTGAATTTTATTATAAAAATGCGTGTTCTGTTAAGAAAGTTTAAGATTCACTTGTTTACCGTAAAATTGTGTTTGGCGACGAATCTCATTTTTGAATCAATGGGTACGTAAATGAGCAGAATTGTCGATTTTGGAGTGAAGATCAGCCAGAAGAATTGCAAGAGCTACCAATGTATCCAGAAAATGTTACAGTTTGGTGCGGCTTATGGGCTGGAGGTATCATTGGACCGTACTTCTTCAAAGATGCTGCGAATCGTAACTTAACTGTTAATGGTGAGCTCTACCGTGAAATGATATCCAACATGTGGTTTCAGCAATACGGTGCCACTTGCCACACACGTAACAATGGACTTGTTGAGAGGCGAGTTCGGTGAACATTTTATTTCACGTTCGGGACCTGTCAATTGGCCACCCAGATCGTGCGGTATAACGCCTTTAGATTATTTTTTGTGGGGCTATGTTAAAGCTCATGTCTACTCAGAAAAGCCTGCTTCCATCAACGCATTGGAAGACAACATTGCAGCATTTATGTGTGAGATACCGGCCGAAACATTGGAAAGAGTATGCCAAAATTGGACTAAGCGGATGGACCATTTGAAGCGCAGTCGCGGTCAACATTTGCATGAAATAATCTTCAAACAGTAAATTATATGGACTGTACTATCGATTTAAATAAAAATTTCATGCATTTTTCGGAATTTTAAGTGTGTTTTTTTTTTTTAAATCACGCTTTAGTACCATTATGCACGGCGGATTTATTGCTATTGTTTCTGGTTTTTAAGACTCCTCATTTCCTACACTTTTTTAAGTTCCACGCTTGCTGCAAAGCTTTTCCTGTTTTGTTTTTTTATACTGTGAATTCTGTGCGATGCGACTTTCTCTTTGGAAAGGTAGGCTTCACAGACAGTGCGCTCTGCCCAGCATGTGGAAAGGAGGATGAGACGGCGGAGAAGTTGCTGAAGATGTCGGCATATCGGTTGACTCATGCCATGCAATATTTTCGGAATTTTGTGCACGAGGCGAAGTTTATTCCAAAATAGCTGAATTTTGAGGAAAAACAACGTCGCATGAGCATCGCTCAGGAATTGTTGAATGACGTCAGCGATGATCCAGATTTGCTTAAAAGGGTCGTAACTGGTGACGAATGAGAGTGAAAGCATAGCTTAATCGTCTCATTGGAAGAGCCCAGCAGAACCAAGAGTCGATAGCAGAAAATCGCCGAACGCGCAAACTTCTGGTCTTATTTATGCCTCTCACAAAGAAACGAAAGATGCTATATTGCTAAAACCGTGAATATATCTTGGAGACGAGTGTACCAGCATAAAAAAAAATAATCTAAAGTCGAATGTACGTAGTCGGCGAAATTTGAAACCTTCACCTTATTTTTTGAATGAAATATATTGTTTTTTATAATTGGCGCGTACACCCTTCTGGGTTTTTGGCCGAGCTCCTACTCACAAATGGAGGGACCCACAGTTTTAAGTCGACTCCGAACGGCAGATATTTTTAAGAGGAGCTTTTTCATGGCAGAAATACACTCGGAGGCTTGCCATTACCTGTCAGTATATGCGATATATAATAATTTCGGTGGGAAGAGAAGAATGAGGCTTGCGGTCTTTGGCACAAATGTGTTCAGAAGCGACCACCTTGGCTCCTTGGCACCACAAGATCAGATTCTTCGGATTTAGTATTTCTCCGAAATTAAAAATAAAAATAAAAAAGTGGACCCGATTGCAGTACAATATACTTGATGTTATTTGGGGGCTGCACTTCCTAGTCTGTCCCTTGCTAGTTTTTCCGTGTTTTTATTAAGTCTTGTACAAGGTCTAGCACTCGAAGTATAACCAATTAAAAAGGCAATAAATTTAATTTGGAAAATTACTTTTATTTAATTTAAAGTAAAAAACGTGTGAAAATAATACAAAATTAAGAATCAATTTACTTTTGCTCAATTCAATCAATTCAACTTACTTTTGCTCGATATGATCACCTTTTGCCTTGACTATGACCTTGAGACGGTCCAGCAACGAATCGCAAGCTGCCCGTATGTGACTTGCAGGTATTTTAGCCCACACACGGAAAATGGTGTATTTCAGCACCTCGAGACTGGTGATTCTTTTAGTTCGGACCTTGCTCGACCTTTTTTAGCAATTCTTGGTTCACTCGAGCTTTGTCAGGCAATGCCTAGTCTTGTTGAAACGTCCATGGACTGCCCACGGCTTCAAAGCAACCTCCAGAATACTTTCCCCATAATATTTCGCATTTGACTTGACGTCAGGCTCGACAAAAACGATTGGAGAGCGCCCATCTGCGGTTACAGCGGCCCAAACTATTAACTGTGGCGGGTGCTGCCTCCTGATGGCCAATCGGTGACTCAAATTCTTATATAAACGGTTGGTCAAATAAACGCTACAGTTTTGGAAGTTTACGAATTGCTCAACTTGAAAAATTTTCTCATCAGCAAACACAATGTTCAGAAATTGACCGCAACTCCTTCACTCTCTCAAGTTTGACTTGTTGCTGCCTCGTTTTGAGATCAATCGCCTTTCGGATCTGGTAAGGCTTGACTTTGAATGCTACTCAGATATCAGATCAGATATTTTCAGTTATTTCGTCATTTCACTGGCACTTCGTCGGGGATTTCGCTGAAGTCGTTTCTTCCCTTTCTGAACCACTTCACGTGACGTTGCAGTTTTTTGATGACCACCTCCATGACGTTTCGCTCTACTTCCAGTACCATTGAAACGTATAATAGTGCGATAAACAAAAACTTTATTTACTTTAAGGTACTCCAGCTCACGAACAATCGCTGGTTGTAATTTACCAGCCAAATATAATGCAATCCCACTATTACGTTGGAGATCCATTACTGATTTTCTTTTTTCGCGTTTACTCTCAGCTAAATGCTTCCGCGTGCTTGTCTTACAATACTCTGGACAGACGCGCGGTCTGAAGTTAGTTACACTTCAGGTGTAGGACCCTGTATGATAAAGATAGCAATATTTATTAAAAGAGAAAAAATAATCTATTACCAGCACGAACAGTTGAAAAGCTTATGTGCTAGTGCGGAATTCCTAGTCGCCAGCTGCAAATATAAATTTCAATAACCATTTCATTTAAAATTATTAACTCTATGCAGCTAACGTCAATAACACACGCAAGCATTGCCAAAATTTTTCTAAGCCAACTACAATTGCACACATACATGCATACACTTATGTGTCATCACGAGGATATCTAAATTACGTGTGAGTGCCATACTATAAGCTCATGAAAAATATCCCTTCCTCAATCGTGTTGCCAGCATTATCATAACTATATTAATATTTAATGAATTTTTTGAGGTTTTGTAAAACATCCATTACAAGCACAGCATGAACAACAACAGCAATTAATTCTGCCGTTCATTTATCTGTTGTGCAGAAATCAGATACACAGCATGCGATTCCATCAGTGTTGGATTTTTCTATTAAATTCCACTTTTTCAATACAATATCGCTAAAGAAAGAACTCAAGTACAACATAGACAGTTTTGACGCAATTATAGTCATGACATCATAATTTTATAAAGTAAATACAGCGTTGGCCAGAAGTATTAGGCACCCAATTAATTTTAGAATTTTTCGTTTTAAAAAGTGAAGTAATGATCCTTCATTAATAAATCAGTGCAATTAAAAGAAATTAGTGATAAGAACGTTAATATAAAGTAGGTCGACCCCTGAAGCATGCTGCGTACAAGCTTTGCACATTCGGATGTCCTTATGGCGCTCCACTCGTGAATTTAAGAAATTTTCAGGGCACTTTCCGATGTTATACTGCGTTCCTTTACCTTACGTTTTCAAATAGCGCACACCTCCAATGAACATTTCATCTACACCAGCAGCCGTGCAGCCCTAAATCATAATGCTACCACCCCCTTGTATTACAATCAGCACCACGCAATCCCAATGGTATTCGTCGGCAAGCCGTCACCTCACGAACGTCAAATAAGGTGTTCCAAATACCTGTGGAAAAGGAAAAACGTTTTTCATAAAATTTGTGTTACTTACTCGAAATTGGACTAGGGTAAAAAGCTATGGCTGTTGATATTTTAAAGTGATGTAAACTAAGCCTCGCTCGAAGTTCGATCTATCAAACCACAGAACAATTTTCCTCTGTAAAATGTGAGTATCGAAGATCCCAAGATCTCGAAGATCTGAACGCTTTTTCCGAACGCTTTTTTTCTAAAAGCCACGGCTAATTTCAAGCTTTGCAACCTTTAAAAGCTGCTTTCAGAAGCCTTCCTCTCGCTGCTCGAACACTACAGGGCTTCCCAATTTCTTTCGACAGGGCAGCTGCTATAGCAGGAGAGGATTTTTTACGATCCTTGCGAGACTAGCATATAAATTTTCATCATATATGTATGGAGCATGTTTATGCTGCTACAACAACAACAGCTACTATCATCTTATCCCACTGTATCCACCCTGTCAAAACCACTTGTTTCCTTAGTTGAGATTGACGACGACAACCGATGACTTTACTGCATTGCGCAGGGTTTTGTGAACTGTTACAACAGGAACAACGCGGTACTTTTTCATTACAGCTTCAAGTTATTTTGATTCATAATTCATATCTGAAAATGTAAGCTAAACTTATTAGTGTTTTGTCATGTTCTCCTATACTGTTTTATTAAGAAAACTACTTGTTGCGGCTAATCTCCGGAACTAATTAACCGGCTCTAAAAATTATTTCGCCTATAGGAGTACACCCTACGGCAAACCTAAGAGACATTATAGACAATCATGATTCGGAAGTTGTGAGAGACGTTGATAAGACACCGATAATAATATCAGCCTTGAAATCCAACTGAGAATCTCTTTTGTCAACAACTGCTACTTTCGACTAGGTGGTACAATTTTGTCAATTGAGTAGTAAAGTCCTCTCTCGATTGACACAACTAACACTCTATAAGGCTCTCCTCATGTCTGTCTTAACGTATGGCGCAGAAACGTGGACGATGGCAACATCCGATGAAGCGTCTCTTGGAGTGTTTGAGAGAAAGATTCTGCGGAAGATTTTTAAAGCTTTGCACGTTGACGACGGCGAATAATGCAGGTGACTGAACGATGAACTGTATGAGCTTTACGACGACATAGACATAACGCCGCGAACAAAGAGCCAGCGGCTTCGTTGGTTGGATCATGTCGTCCGAATGGGTACAAACGTTCCAGCTCTGAAAGTATGCGATGCGATGCCAGCCGTTGGCAACAGGGGAAGGCCTCCTCCGCGTAGGAAAGATCAGATGGAGAGGGGCTTCAATTCACTTGGTGTGTTCAACTGGCGCAGGAGAAAGGAACGACTGGCGCACTTTGTTATACTCGGCTAAAATCGCTTAATTGGTTACCGCGCCAAACAAGGAAAAGAAATTTTTTTTGGAAATATTGTCCATTTGATTTGATTGAGGGCTCGGGCTAGAAGCTCAACCTGACTTATGTGTCCTCAAGCATCCTCAGAAATTCGAGTTCATCCCCCTGTCAACGGATCAGAGTATAACCTTGCTTAGTCCAACCGGAACCTTCTCCACTCATATTCCTTCAAGGGAAGAGTGGACGGGGGGCTAACACTTGGGGACAGTGCCTAGTGAACATTTTTACGGATGGATCGAAGTTGAAAGGAAAGGGTGGTGGAGGAGTTTTTTGCGAGGAACTCCTCATCAGACTCAAATTCAGGTTACCGGACCACTGCAGTGTGTTCGAGGCAGACATAGCCGCAATGAAGGAGGCAGCTGATTGGCTGCTCACATGCGTACTGACAGTCAGGAAAGTAAATATTTGCTGTGACAGCAAAGCGGCAATAAGGCCCTCGGGTCAGTGACGGTGCATTCAAAACTACTCAGGGAATGCCTGACCCCACTTTCGAAAGCGTCCGAATTCGTTGACATAAACCTCATTTGCGTTCCTGCTCACAGCGACATTACGGGAAACTGTGAGGCGGATGAGCTGGCCAGACAAGGGACATGTGAGGTGATTTCTCCGCGAAGGGAGAGAATTGGGATCCCCCTGACTACCTGCGGTCTGCTCCTGGAACGATGGGCATCGTGCCCACTCAGCAAGCGTTGGGCAAGTACACAAACTTGTAAGGTCGCGAAGTCCTTCTGGCCACGTGTGGGCCGGAGGTACTCGGGCAAGCTTCTGAGGTTGACAAAATATCAGCTCTCGAATCTCGTGGGTTTTCTCACAGGACATTATGCGCAAGGAATACATGCTGTGAGACTTGGAATTGCCTCAAGTCCTTTTTGCGATGGATGTATGTTTTTCCATGGTATTTTATTGAAAATATGAAACTACTTCTTGGAGGCCTGAGGAGATTATTAAAGGACAAACGACTTCCACTTTGGCTCAGTTTCAGGCTTATCTACTATGTTATACATACAGAACTTTACAAAAGTAAAACCGCGAATTTTTCTTCAGTTTCGCAGGCTCAATAAGTTCAAAATTTGTCAACGGAGTTTATAAGTTCGGATGGAATCATGAGGAAACATTTAGCGCTTAGCTAATTTAGTGATATTTTTTAATGCTCGCGAATCGGTCGGAATGTACGGTGAATGTCGTGGTTATCGTCTAGCAGGATATTTAAATATAATAAGTGCGGTGTTGCCACCTGAGCTCAGGTCTTCAATTAAAGCTTACCAATATGACAAAGTATTTAAATACTCGCTTCAGATAATTTTTAGTACTGGGTTGTCACTTTTAAAGTGTGCAATCGAATTGTTTAAGGCAACGCAACATACAACGCAGGACATTTTCTGCTTGTTGAAAATAAAAATAAAATAAATTTACGAATTAATAATTAAAAACAAAATTAATACAAATTTATTACAAGAAATACAATACATAATTAAATTTGGTACAATACCGGAAATTCCATTCGCAACTCTACATTCCGATATTGATGAAATTCTCAAATTAGATGTACGAGTTTGTGCATATTTACATATTCAACTGCGGCGCCCGTAATTATGTACTAAATAAATTAAAAATTTTTGTTTGAATATTTCAACCAATAATTTGGTTTTCATGTCATTGCAATTTCAAATCCGCATTGTGACTTTTGTTCGGGTATTTCACTGCGCATAAACACATGTTTCTGTTAATTACTCTTGACAGGCGGAAGGCTGTTTATTTTGTATGTGGGCCTTTATGTTATTTGGTGAAATTACTGCGAATGCCAAATAATTCATTGAATTCAGTGTAGAGCAATAATTTAGTTATTTTTGTTCAACTGGTGTACAAAATTATAGCTTTGAAGTTTACACAACTGCGCAAAAAGTATTTGACGGGTCGTAATTGAGTAGGCGACACGCCGATTTTGATTAGAGCAACTAGCCAGGCATCGAGTTCAAATTTCGCGGGCGATTTTCGATTTTTCGGTTTGTTGTGTTGGTACTGAGTAAATATTTGCAATGCCAGATATATGACAAATTTAGATGCCCTTTAAAATGTATGTATATTTTTGTGCTCAGCGATTTTTTCCGTAGAAAAAAATGATCTAAAAAACTGATTTTTTTTGCCATAATTAAAATGGAAATTTCGTCTACACCACCATACTTTCCCAACTTAGCGCTTCGCGACTTTTTCTTGTTCCATAAGCTTAAATTACCTATGAAAGGACGGCGGCGTGGCACAATTCCAAAGATAAGGTCCGCACCGTTGGAAAAGCACAAACCATACAAAAGCATTTTTTGGCCAGAAATGCTTAGAGGATTGAAAAAAGCGGAAGAAAGCTTTGAAGGAAGCAAAATAGATACCGACGAGTAAAGAAATATTTTTCAATAAAAATAAAAAGGAAAGAAATATTTTTCAACAAAAATAAAAAATGGCCTTACATTTTAAACACGCCTCATATTTTTGCATTCTAGCATAAAATTTTGATATTCTTCACTTACTCAATATACAGTTAGGAATTTTTATTCCAATAAAACTATTATCTTATCTTTCTTTATATCTATCACTGTCTTAATCTAGAGATTCCTTCGACTAGCTTTCCCCTAAATATTACCCAGCAGCGAAGTTCTGAGCTCTCTTAAACAGAGAAATATTCCAAGTAGTAGACTTAAAGTAGTAAAAAACCAGCAAAAATCTATAACTCCATCAACTTTGTGACCTGTAACCTGAATTGAAACCCTTTCTGGTCCAACAGGTTGCTCCTCCCGGAACCTTGCCGTTAAGCAATACGTCGGGAGGCCGTTATGGATTATGTCAACTCAAATTAGAAAGGCTCTGTCATAACGAGAATCTTTGCTCATCTTACAAGGACTCTTCAGCATTTCTATCAGCCTGTATAGCAAGCTTAAGATGACGTAGCTTCGCCTTTTGAACCATTTCTTCATCACGCAGTGTTTTCATTATAAGCGCTGCTACACCACCATTTACATAGTAGGATTTACCTCTGTAGGAATCTCGCCACAAGCCCTGCAAAGATCTTCTATTTCGCCGTCGAAACGTGGGCACCGGAGTAGCACATGCCTTGCACTTTCTAGTTCGTCAGGGAAGACCGAGCAAAAGAGGTCCTTTTCTAAGTTAATGCGGGGCAGATACTTTTTAAAACGTCCGTGATCGCTCAAGAGCTGTCAATCTCTATCACTATCTCTATCCCTGTCTTTATCTATATTACTATCTCTATATCTGTCTCTATCCCTATCTCTATCGCTATCTCCATCTTCATCTCCATCTCTACCTTTATCGCTATCGCTATTTCTATCTCTATCTCTGTCCCTGTCTCTGTCTCTATCTCTATCCCTATCTCGATCTCTATCTCTACCTTTATCTCTATCTATTTCTATCTCTATCTCCATCTCCATCTCTATCGCCACCTCCATCTCTTTTTCCATCTCTATCTACATTCGCATCTCTATCTCTACCTTTATCTCCATCTCTATCTCTAGCTTTATCGCTATCGCTATTTCCATCTCTATCTCTGTCTCTATCTCTATCCCTATTTCTATCTCTATCTCCATCTCTACCTTTGTCTCTATCTCTATTTATTTCTATCTCTATCTTCATCTCTATCGCTATCTCCATCTCTATTTCTATCCCTATCTCTATCTATATCGCTATCTCCATCGCTATCTCCATCTCTATCTATTCTATCTCAATCTCTACCTATGTATATTTCTATTTCTATCTGGATCTCTATCTCTATCTCTGGCTCTGTAACGTTTTTCTGCCTCTTTTCTCGATCTCTATCTCTACCTTTATCTCTATCTTTATCTCAATCTCTATACCTATCTTTATTACTATCTTTATATCTGTTCTATCTCTATATCTGTCTCTATCGCTATCTCCATCTCTAACTCTATCTCCATCTCTATCACTATCTCCATCTCTACCTTTATCTCCATCTCTATCTCCATTTCTATCTTTACCTTTATCGCTATCGCTATCTCCATCTCTATTTCTATCTCTATCTCCATCTCCATCTCCATCTCTATCTCTATCGCTATCTCCATCTCTATTTCCATCTCCATCTCCATCCTTTATCTCCATCTCTATCTCTACCTTTATCGCTATTGCTATTTCCATCTCTATCTCTGTCCCTGTCTCTGTCTCTATCTCTATCTCTATCTCTATCTCGATCTCTATCTCTACCTTTATCTCTATCTATTTCTATCTCTATCTCCATCTCCATCTCTATCGCCACCCCCATCTCTTTTTCCATCTCTATCTACATTTCCATCTCTATCTCTACCTTTATCTCTATCTCTATCTCTACCTTTATCGCTATCGCTATTTCCATCTCTATCTCTGTCTCTATCTCTATCCCTATCTTGATCTCTATCTCTACCTTTATCTCTATCTCTATCTCTATCTATTTCTATCTCTATCTCAATCTCTATCTCTATCCCTATCTTTATTACTGTCTCTATATCTGTATCTATCTCTATATCTGTCTCTATCTCTACCTTTATCTCCATCTCTATCTATTTCTATCTCTATCTCTCTCTATTTCTATCTCTACCTATGTATATCTCTATTTCCATCTGGATCTCTATCTCTATCCCTGGCTCTGTGATGTTTTTTTGCCTCTTTTCTATCTCTTCTCTTCATTTAAAAGCATTTAAGTCCCAACATTTCAAAAGACCCGCCCAGAAATGAAACTAACAACCCATTAACTTTTCAATTTCCCTTAATAGTATATACAATTAGCGTAGCGCCCATCTCCTTGACATCTCAACTCAACATTCGATAGTAAAAATCGTATACAAATTGAAAATAAAAAGCGCCAAATAAAATGTACGAAGTAGTCAGAAGAGTCGAAAGGTCATGGAAAAATTAGCAGTCGTCGGAAACAAGCGAATACGTTTCGATAAAGGGGAAAAATCAAGAACAACAAAAAAACGCAACTTTTATACGTTTACTTGCGCTTGAACAATTTTCCAATTTCCTTTAAGCGGCCTATAAAAATAAACGACGGCCACTTAAGTAAAGAGAATACGCGCTCATAGAGCTCTCAATGCAAAAAGTGAGTACGTGGAGCACAGAAGTGAGGCAAAGCTAGGCAACAATATTACGAGCCGAGTAGTGGGGGAAAAAATCAAAGTACCTGCACTAAGCGCTGGTATGGCAACATCTACTGATGATGAAGACTAGCGATTTAGTTCTAAAACACAAACATACTCACACATATATGCACATACATGCGCATGAAGTTGTTTACCAGTAGATAATGAAACAAACGCAGCACAGACAGTCAGACAGACACGAATAAGAAAAACAAATGCACAAGACACATCTGAGCAGCTCGAAGTAGCAATTGCAATTTCAATTTCAAATCCAATTGATGTCACAATAAATTTACGTGAATATATATACTCCTGCATATGTGTCTGTGTGTGTAAGCAGCTACTTAAAGTACGCAGTCATATAAGCTCATACACTTTATTAGGCGAATGGGTCTATGGTGAGTAGATGCTGGAGGGAGGTTATAAAGTGCAGAGGGCAGTGATTTGTTTACTTCTTTGGTAACTGTTTGTTATTTACTTGATTCGCTTGATTTCTGCCGATGTTTTTATTTTCCAACTTTGCTTTTCTCAGCTCAACCACAATTATTTTACTTGCAGTCGATAGATTTTTTGCAATTGAAAAATGAAGTTTTCAATGTGTCGTTTCATTTCAATTGCCATACCATTCGCAGCGTGATTATCTTTGTCTGTATGGAAGACTGCGCAGAAATGGTATGACGTTAAAAGATATATGTGCATATGTATGAGAAAAGGGTTCTTCCATTTGCAAAATGAACTCACACAAACTGCGGGCGAGATATTAACGAAATACATATTTTTTTTTTATTGGAAGTTTTTCATGGTGCCCCGAATCCTTGAAGTCCAATTTTCAATTACTCTCCTGTAAATGTCTAGCTGGATTTGTGCAAGATGCTGGTTTATGTTGCCTTTGAGAGCATCGATCAATTCCAGGTTATTGGCACAGACATGCGACTTTAGAAAACCCCATAAGAAGAGTCTAGCAAGGCTCTAGTGAACAAATACTTTCACAGAGGTTTGCATCACCTTTCGATGGGCAATTAGATAGAACTTATTCCATGATATACACACGGTAACAGTGGATGCTTACAAATACTGATTTTATTTAAGGGGACAGATACCTGTAAAATTTTGAAAAACAAATTTTAGGAAAATTCGCCGCAAAATTCATTTTTTCTTTTGTTTGAAGCATTTTATTCTTCTAATTTTTTTCCCATTTTTTTTTTTTAATTCATATAAAGGGGTTTTCAATAAGGGCGGGTAGATGTTGAAATGGAATAAAATGGCGTTTGCTGTGTGGCACGTAGCGCCGTCCTGCTGGAACCACATGTCGTCTACGTCCATATGGTGCAATATGGGCCATAAGAAATTGGAAGGGCCACCACGTCTACCGAAAAATGGGCGCAATGCGCGCAACGTTTGCGTTAATGAACACTCATTTTGATAATAAAGTTTTATCATTTGAACGTGCTGTTCAATCGTGTAACTTGCCATGATGATTTGGCATAAACAACTGAATAATAAACAAAAGATATGACAGATGTCACCAAAACAAAAGGGGCGCCAAAATCGACCCGCGCCAATTGAATTGTTTTTTTTTCATTTTTTTTAATCCATATAGAAATTATGACATTAATAAACAAACAAAAATTTTGGTTTTTTGTATTCAGGTCACTGACGCCGCTGCTACAATGGCCGCCGATTGAAAAGCCCCGCTGCGACCTTCCTGGAAGAATTGAGTATACATCTGCCATTTTAAATGATTAAAATAAAAAAGACTTTATATTATTTTAATGTACCTATAAATAAACTGTATGCCAATTTTGAAAAAAACATAATATGTATATTGACTTCTTCATTTTAAATAATTTTAATAAAAATCAGGGAAAATATGGCCGTATACAGGTATCCGTCCCCTTAAATAATTAACAGCTCGTACATCAACTTCAACATGGCAAATACTATATAAAACTTTCTTATCAAAAATATTGGAGAGTGCAAAGTCTGACTTATGACTTGTCCAAAAGTTCCGTCGCCCGAACTTAATGTTACAATTTCAGAGAAGGAGAAATCAAAATATTACGTATACGCCCAGTTGGTATTTTATATCTGAGGCTAATGGAGAGTTACAATTCGAAGCGAATCGCGCATTGAATGCAACGATTTGTCGCACCAACTTCGACGCAGTCTGTGTAAATGCGTCTAAACTAAAGCAAGCTGCTCGCTAGCAAAGGTTCACTTTTTAGAATACCCATTACTGGGTAGTGCACTGAGTTTGGGTCTCACTGCTTGAAGTATCGGTTTGAATTGAGCAAACGACTTAAAGTTCAGTTCTCTGTGCATTTAGAGTGCTCTCATCCACAAAAAAGAAAATTCTTCTATCCATTCTCGGATTTCTTCGAGAAGTCTATGGCCAACATCAACGCAGTGCTTGAAATGCAATGTATGGCAAAAACTATAAGCAACTAAAAACGTGCGCACTCTGCTGACAATCGAAAATCAAACTCTACTCATACAAGTATCTTAGCGTACTCATAATGAAAGGAAATATCACAAAAGGACCTCCATGCAATTGCTATTATTTTGAGAAAGCAGAGATGTAACCGGCGAAGATTTTCGATTTCGCTCAAAACCTACAAATTGTTGTAGAACTCCAAAAAAAAGAAAGAAGAAGAACGCCATAACTTACGTCATATTAAAGGGATATATACTATTACTAAATGCAGGTAGCTATAAATAAGATTGAGTATTGGTGCGAATTCGGTGAATCCTACAAAAAGTACCTTAGTGCTTTTCACTAGGAAACGCAATATGGAAGGCCTGTTACTACCCACATCGAAACGTGTAACACTGCAACTATCTTCTGAGGTTAAATACTTAGGAGTAATCCTAAATGGTAAGCTTACCTGGAAGAAGCACGTCGAGCAGAAGGTCTCTCGAACACTAAAAGTCTTCTGGCAGCTCGACGACTTATGATTGACCCATAGAGGGCATTGGTCAGAGCTGAACTCGTGCAGAATAGCCAAGTGCTTTGTGAAAGAACCAAACAGGAAAATAGCGACCTTTCTCCTAAAACTCAGCAGAAAGGACCTGAGAGTAGTGTTCAGTGTAATGACAGGGCACAACGTCTGTGGTCAGCAAATGGCTGCCATGGGGGTCGACGACAGGCCGATTTGCCTATCCTGTATTGGGGATGACAACACTGCAGAACATTTTCTCTGTAGCTGTTCGGCGTTCTCCAGAATTAGACTTAGAATATTGTGTTGCAATATACTGAGTATGAATAAAGTTCATACTCTTCCTCTTCCGGATCTCTTAAGATTCATCAATGAATCCAAGAGATTTGTGGAAGAGTGACCTCAAATTCCTTTTTCCGTCTTACCACATATTTGATCTTTCCTACCTCCCTATTCTTTTTACTGAAATCTATCCGGGTATAGTACAATGGTCTACTGACTGAATGCTTGGACTTGTCCAACCCCCACAAATCTAATCTAATCTATCTCAATTAACTATTTTGTTTAATTTTAAATCGATTTATTTTAGTTTATTTTTTTCTCTTTATTCATTTTTGTCTCTTTTTTATATTATATTATTTTTAAACGAGCTTATTATTTTTGCTTATTTTTTTATGTTCTTATTTTTTTGGTAAGGGTTTTTGGTATTTTACATAAAATTTTTTATATTTCAATTTACTTTACTATCTTTTAATTTATATTATTCTTAGTTGGTTTTATTTTATTGATTTTTTCAATTTTATTTGCAAATTATTCCAATTTATCTCAATTTGATTTGCTTGATTTTTTTTTCTTTATGTTGTTTCATTTTAGTTTATTTCATTTTATTTTATCTTATTTTAGTTTATTTTATTTAAAATTATTTTAATTTATTTCAATATATCCTATTTAACTTAATATTAATTTTTTTCTTTTTTAATTTTTTTTATATAATTTAAAATATATTTATATTTTATACTATTTTTGATTTTTTTTATATTTTATTTCTTTATTTCAAGATATTCGAACTTATTTGTAATTAATTTCAATTTGTTTTTCAGTTTTATTTTATTTGTTTGCTCTATTTTTAACTTTAGTTTTTACTTCGCTTTAGTTTATTTTACTTCTCTTTATTTCGTTTTAGTTTTATCATATTTTTATTAATAATATTTTAATTTATTTAAATTTTTTTATATTATTTAATATGCAGGGTCCGCCATATAACTTTACGGAATTAAAAATGCTATAAAAAAGAAACTACTGAATATTTTCCCAACCTGTTTTTTTTTATTTTGAAGTACAATCCTTCCGGTTAATGATGGAACACAACTTCCTTCAACTTTGACTTTGTAAAAATTCGTCTCAATGATGTCTCCGAAATTTCCAATTGTTGAGAACGACGGTGAACTGATGTTCCTGGTGATTCACGAACACTCTCGGCGACAGCAGCAATATTTTCGGGTGCACGCACGGTTTTTGGTCGGTCACGCGTTGGTTTGTCAATAAGCAACCCAGTTTCTCTTACTTTTTTCGTAAAGTAACGCACATACGCTTCATTCGGTGCTTTTCTTCTTCCCATTGCCGTACGTAATTTTCGTACACATTCTGCAACATTACCATGATTTTCAAAGTAATGTCGCAATATTTCCCAGCGTTTTTTGAGCGTATACACAACCATTTTCGTTCAGCGGAAGAATAAAACTAATTTTCTGTCAAATCAGATGGCAGCTGAGTGTTCTTCAAATAATATCTAGTTCAAATCCGTAACGATAGATGGCGGGCCCTATATTTTACATATATCAAATTAATTTGTTGTACTTTTCTAATTTAATTTTTTTTTTATAATATACAATAATATAATTTTTTTTATTTAAATTGTTGCAATTATCTTATTTCTCTATTTTACTTTTCCATTCGTACTTTCATTTTTGCCATTTTTGCTATTTGTTTTAATCTATTATTTTTATATAAAACAAAGTTTTTCTTTTGGTCACCCTTTACTTTCGAAGCAAAGCTTATTGCTTTGGTTGCCCCTTACTGGTGCTTCTACCTGCTTGAGTGAATGCTTATTTCACTGTGTCTGTGCACACTAAACTTTACCGTTGTATTATAATGCGATTCAAATCAACTTTAATGCTACCCCAATGGCTCTTGTTTCTATTCAAAACTTTTGTTTTGAGTCTTGCAGCTTTTGCCCATTCCCCCTTTGCAATTTCCTTTGCACCTCATTGCCTTTGTATGTTGTAATGCTGTTAGATTTCAACCTTTTCGTTGTTTGGCAATTGAATAGCTGACTTTCAATATCCCTGCTTTTTGCAAAGCAATAAGAAGCAGTTCATATGGGTGCAGATACACATTTTTCCTCTACTGCTTTTATACCCATAGGCAGGCAGATATGCAAGTAAAATGGATTCCCGTATAGATAATTTTTATAATATTTATAATCGCCTAATGAATTTGAGGTAGATATAGGTATAATAATGGAAAGAACTTACTTAGTCATGCCTGTCATTCAGGAGGAAACTTAAAAATGATAAAAAACTGTTTTTTTCTAAAGCGGTTGCCCCTCGGCAGGCAATGGCAAAACTGGACGTGTAGTTCTTCCATGACAAGGCTGCTCATAAAAAATTGTACATGGACTAAATTTATGATCAAACTAACGGTGCTCCCACATTTTAGTTCCTGAACTTTGTTGATTTGGGTTTTATTCTGTCTTCCTCCGGTGGATTAAGTCCAACTTTCGCGGAAGCAGTTATCCAGAACCTCGGGGTGGTGCAGGGTCATATTTTGGGAGCATCACTCTGTAATGAAATTTACATTAATCGTTGCAATCGGTTCAGTATACTTTTATTCGGTATGCTTTGTGCTCATTAAATTTCCCAGCGAAGTAGACGTTCTTCTCTCGATGCCACTTAACCAGTCTTATAGCATTGCGTCATCGAAAAATACATTTATCCGTTTCCTTTATGATTGGTCAGTGATGCCAGACATTCTCGAACAAATTTCCGCAAAAGTCGACAAAAATTCTCAACAACTCTTTCATACCGTAAAAAAATCACAAAAATTCGCAAAGGATTCATAACAAATTTTTAATTGCGAAAGAATTTGCTTCCTTGTAGACTCCGCTCGGCCTCGACAAAACTCTTCTATCGTACATGGTTTTGGACTGTTGTGTTTGAGCCGTCCCATATGATGCCGGCATCTACTAGCTCGTGCAAAATCGACTTTATCCTGGTAATCCTTGATCGACCGCGAGCTTTGCTTCCTTACGGGTTCCAATCCATTGCCATTCTCGTGATGCTATGTGGTAGTAATCTAAGCGTGTGACCTATTCATTGCCACATTCTGCATTTCATTTGCCATAGGATGGATTCCTCATTCGTTGATCTCCACAACGCTTCATTGCTGATGGTGTTCGGCCAAAATATTCTACAAATGATGCGGAGGCATTTGTTGAGGAAATACTGTAGCCTCTGTGTGATGGTGTTGCAGACTAGCCATGCTTCACTTCCGTACAACAATACCGAGTTCACGCATGAGCTATAGTAAATATATATTGTTGTTGTAGTAGTAATGCAAGCCCAGTCAGTGTAGGATATATCACCGGTCGTCTTCGTCTGGCTCATCTAAGGGTAGACCCAGAAAACATGCTGTTTCGACAGATTGGGTCCAGAGGAAGAGGGGTGTTAAATGAGTCGGTTTTAAGGGGCATGTGAAGAGGTGGTTAGTGTCGTGTGGGGTGCCTTCACATGTCGGACATATGTTGCATAAGTAGGAGTTTTACCTGCTATAATATCCAGAACGTAATTGTGCCAGTGTTACGCGAGATCTTCATCTGCTGTAGGTGGTGGTTGGACTTCGATTACGGCATTCAGTGGACGGGCGCTTCAGAAGGTGGTAACGGTCTCCCGGTGAATGTCGTTTAATGTCTGTCTAAATAGATGTCTGTTAGTTTTGTCCTGTATCTCGTCGGCGTAGTTTAATAGGTGTCTCCTGACATGCCTGGCAGGCGGCTCTGGCTCAAGCAGGTTTCTGCAAGGATATAACCTGCGGTAGCACCCTAACAGAAACTGTTTGCTGAGCAGTTTGTTGTGCTCCATTACAGGGAGCATCTATGCCTCATTGTGAAGGTGTTGAATAGGGACTCCAGAAGGCAACCCGTCGCTATCCGAATGGCAGTGCAAGCTTTATCCACTACGTGTCACTGGTTCCAGGCGACCAGACAAGCGCCGAACCGGCCGGCCAATTGCCTTAAATGTCGATAGCAATCATTCCTTGTATTTGTCCCCGGCAAGCGATTTGAGGACCTTGTTGCGATTTTAGACTTTATTGGCAATTGCGGTTATGTGCGCAGAGAAGGAGAGCAAACTGTCGAAGGTTACAGGTTGCTGTGGTGGTGTTATGCACTCGTCGAAAACCATGCTGATGTGGGGCTGGGGCCAGGTGTTTCGTGAAGAGTGGGAGTAGGAGTAGGAGGGCTTCAAGTGTCTTCACTACTGAGGAAAGGAGAGTTATTGCTCGATAAGATTCCTCTTGATTGGCGGGTTTCCCAGGTTTCAGTAGCGGGACCAGGAGCTTTAGTCAAATTCAAATACTTGCATTGTGGCTGCTAAAACCAGCAAGACCGAAAAAATAAGATTTATAAATACATACATGCATACATACGTATATATTTAATTTTTTATTTCAAAAAGCCTTACGCCACTGCTTTAAAGGAAATTGAAATTTCTCATTAGGCCCCTACGATTTCTTCTCATATAAACCCCAAATTGCAAAATTATAAACGCATCACTATTTTATTTTTCTATTCGGGCTATGCAGTTTTATAGGCCATTGAATTTTAGTTACTAAAATGGCAATTTCAAGTGACTAAAAGATGCCGTTAATTTTTGACAATTTTTCTTCTCTGAGATCTTCCTTAGCAAATACGTGCTCGGGGTTTTTTAGCATTAAGAAGAGTATTATTGTCTTATTCTAAACAGTAGAAGGAATTTTTGCCGAGTCACCAAACGACAGCTGCTGTGGTTGTAGACACCGGGAAAAAAGTTGAGCCAAGCCTACAACTCAATTTAGTGACCAATATCGAAATAAAGTTCAACAGTGCATAAAATTCACACAACGACCCAATGAAGTTTAAAAACTTATTTGCTTGTTATTTATTTTTCTTTTTTTTCTTTCTTTTTAATTTTCTTTCACTTCACACAAATGCTTGTCAAGCCAATTGATTGGCTGAGTTAATGGTGTCGCTGATTTGCTACGATAAATCTGCTGTCTCATGCAAATGTGTCACGCAATTCAGAAAGAATCGAGAAGTGAAGGGACATCGGAGTGTATATTCTCAGCACAAAGTGGACAATGCACTACTAGGCTAAGTAACTTTTGTTGTTGAAGTAGCTTGTGGGCTAGCTTTCACTTTTTCCGACGTAAATCACCAACTGGCAATATCTTCACTTTTTTTTCAAATTGTTAACAATTTTTTTTTCTCCGATCTAGTCTACTGTCTGACATCACCTGCGTGTCCTTTATGGTGGCCATAAATTAGAAAGCATGGCATACAAGTCATTGCACGCCCTCACTTTCACTCCATACTCGCTCTACTAGCCGCCACTCATAGCATCTTATCGGAATTGGCCTCAGTGGCTGAACGGCCGGCTGGCTGGCTTTCCAATAATGACAAATTTCTCTGTTAAAGCGGACAAAAAATGCCAACAGCATACAGAAGATGAATGACATATGGCCAGCAGGCATACATGCACACAAGCGCATACATAAACAATCACATACGTATAAGTGTGGGAGAAAAACTTAAATGTGTTTGCAAACAAAAAACTGGAAAAAAGCTGGCAATGAAACAGCAGACATCTGTGTCTAAGCTGCTTAATGTCACATACATATGTGGGTGTTAGTGTAATTGTATGTATATATTATATTATATATAAAGGGTGGTTAAATTTTAGAGGCCGGTGATGATTTTGAATAAAATAGAATTTTTTTAGAAAATTATTGTCATTTCTCTTTATTATGATAATACTGGTATGGCTTAATTACGTACAAAACAAAATATCGGTCAAGCAGCCGTCGCAGCCTCGGCGGCACACCTCTAAAGACCACCAAAGGCAAATAGTTGCTTATCTAAAGGTTGGTTAAGTTTTAGGGGCCGATCTTCATTTTGAGTAAAATATCATATCCAATGATGCCGCCGGCGCATAAACCGCACCAAACAGTCACTCTTTGTGGGTGGGTTGGTTTTTCAGCAATCACTCTTTCGCCCAAATGCGGCAATTCTGCTTATTGACGAATCCACTGAGGTGAAAATGTGCCTCATCACTGAAGACGATTTTCGTCGAAGTGCGCGATATGCATTTTGATTTGAACGCCCGTTTTCATAATAGGCCTGAATAACTTTAACGCGTTGCTCGATTGTTTATCTTTCCATGGTTCAAATTGAGTTAGTCTGAAATTGAAAAATGTTAAATGAAGTGCAGAAAAAACTTTACATTTAGGTGTGGTTTACATTCAAGATCGGCACTGGAAATTTAACCACCCTTTATATATATATGTGCGCGAATAACTGTGTGTAGATGTATTATATGTATGCATGCCATGTGTTGGCTTGAGCATCGCCTCGGTAAGAATTTATTGTCATTGCCCGCCTTAATTGCAGAAATGTTCTCGAAGTGTGGCAAGCAACTACCAACCTGCTTTTTTACTCTACTTTTCCTTCATATTCTTTTCATTTGATTCATTTTTTTATTAGCATTACCATTTTTTATGGTACCTGCAAAGCAAACCGTGACGATAATATTCACTCGCCAACAAAATGCGAATGAGTAATGTCCTGTTATTAAACCCTCCTCCAAATTCTTCACACACACACACGCACGCTCGTGCATTGTAATTTACTTGACCCATGCATCGACGTCGTTTTTTCCACTTATTACCGCAATTCAATTTTATTATTCTTTTCTCGGCGGCATTTACTCAAATTACGAAACTTCTTTGACTTGAATGCCGTTTACAACTTCGTGCTATTTTACGTCGCACGGTCCATTTCCGGTCAGCCATATAAGTGATTTGTGCTCGCCATTCAATGTACTCGTACGGTAACTTTGCGGTAATACGCTTTGTTTTTTTTGTTTCATTTTTTTTTTGTTGCTCAATAATTTCTTTAAACCTGATATACTGTGTATTTACAATGGCTCGCCAGGCGACGTTTAGTGCAACAAAGTCTTTGCGTCACGCCACCGCACCAAAGGTGTTCACTGTCACAAAGTTTGCTCGCTGCTGCAAGAATTTATGGCCGTCAACTCCTTAGAAATATGTCGAGAACGCAGAAGTGATAGTCCTGCACTCATCGCGTGAAAAGTTTCCTTGAATAAGTCAATGACTTTATTACCGAAAATACAACCAGTGAAGTGTAATTTCCTTGCCTGTCGCGATTGTTCAGCTGTATGACGCAAATAAATTGGTTGTTGCAGCCAAGAGAGACGATTTATTGTAATTTACTACCATGCGTCAGCACATTTTAAGCGTGGGAACATCGATTTGTATGCGATACTAGAGAGCAGTTGTAGTAAGCATGAATTTTTAATACAACGCAGTTTCTATTTTTTTTTTTTAGACTAATTTTTTTTTGTATTTCTGCAGACTTACAGTTCCGTATTAAGGTTTTTTTTAGATTATTTTTTTTTTTGTATTTCTGCAGACTCACAGTTCCGTATTAAAGTTGTCTCAACACCTATTTTTATGGCAATACTTGAATATAGAGTTGGATCGTTTCGTGCTGAACTTTTTCAATTAGTTGTGAGGCCACTGAACTTGTGAACTAATTTTCGATTTCACCAACCAATTTGAAATTTATCGGACTATTATAATTTAGCATAGCAAAATTTCGTTTTGAAACTGAACAACTTAGAAATTTAACAGCCTGCTAAACTTTAAAATTCTTTGGCTGAACGGGGCATAAATCTTTTATCTTCGTTCTTTCAAAAGACGTATCAATTAAATTAGGATGTACTGGAACATTTTTCCGATGCGATGCGTGCCACAGGCGGTCAGTATGATAATATTAGCCCTGTGGAATTCAAATATGGTTTAAGAGGATATTTATTAGCAACATTTATGCATAGATTACACACTATTGAAATGACTTAGAATTTTCAAGAAATCGAAATTTTTTTTGCATATATTCTTTTAGGACTTCTTAAAAGTCCTATTATTTCATGAGTTATAGTCTTTTTGGTGACATGGCACCGGTTCCGATCAGACCGCTTCTGAAAGCTTTGTTTTTAGTTTTTCCCAAAACTACTTTTTTCGAGCTGGCGGTAGGATATCTCGAGTTCTAATGGACGGATTCACTTCAAATTTGGAGAGAGTATTCTTTATATACTTCTTCATCGGATGATCTTGACCCGAAACTATAACTTTCCATTAGTTAAAAACAAAAACAAATCGGAATTGTTGAAAAAATATGCAAAAAAAATTTTTAATTTTTAACTTGTCCAAGGCTCATTCGATAGCGGCATCTATAATAAAGAAGAATCCGTTTGGTTTTTATTTTTTAGATCACCAGGAGGTTTGGAATCATGCACGTCAGCACACCCTCTTTTTTTTGGAGCGCCCACTTTGACTGCGCATAATTTTGTCAATGATAATTTTTTTTTAATTTAAGTAAAAAATAAACATTAAATTTTTTTTGGTTTTTAATGTAAAAATTAATAATTAATAAAAAAATGATAAAAAAATTGATGGTAAACATTTCTTTCCTTTTCTTTGTACAGCGCTTCAAAAACCGGGCGAAATTCATGCCCCCTTAACAGCACAAAACAATTAAATCATAGTTGATCGTGGCAATGTTGAGGCCAAAAAAACTGAGTAGCTCCTCCTCAATGATACTTCTTTAGAAACTTTACAAAATTTCCTAACAGGAGATGAGGTAGTTTCCGACGACTCTCCGTTCGCCAATGTCACATTAAATGAGGACATCGACTTTGATAACCTACAGGAAGATGCGCTTCCTAGACTTCCAGACGACCAACCTTCTGCGGCTATGAACCCAGGAATATAGTTTTTTAGCCACTACTGGATGGTTTTTGCCTTATGGGCTGGAACGGAATCATGCTGGAAGATCCAACGCCCTCCATTGAAGAGAGTACTACTCAACTGCTTCATCAGGCCTTCCAAGACATCCTCCTGGTACACTTTTGCCGCGGTCTAAACCCCTTTTTCGTATAAATTAAAAGAAAGAATTTGGTTGTCAACCAATTCCCAATCTCCAGTGGCGGTGGAGATATAGTCCGAGTGCCACAGTCCAGACCCAATTAGCACAAAAGATGCCATTTTGATACACCACTTGTAGAACCACGGCTTTTTATTGTTCAAACGAACCTGATTTGACTATGAATCTGCACATCTCCTCTATTTTCTTTCCTGCAAGTTCTTTCAAATTAACCATCGGGAAGGCATTCTATGTTTTTAGAGTACTCAGACTTGGACACACACACAGATAGTGAAATGCTGCTTTCATAGATTCTTCTTCATTGCTGGGACTGCTTTCTATATTACTTCGGGAGGGCCCAGAACGGCATCCATAAATCATTATACTATAGGCTCGCCTTCTTGTGTCTCAGTCTGTGCGGCTGCTCTTTGTTGCACATGTCTTTGTTTTCGTAGTACGTTCTCGATGTATTTCCTTATAGCGTTCCAGCTGTCCTCGGGCTCGAGCATTTTGCGGACTATGTTGCTCGGCGCGATGTCGCCCATCTGCTTCTACGGAGCATTTCTTCCCGCGAGCCATCTGTTACAGCTAAAAAATGTGTGTTCAGCGTCATCGCTCAGCATTGTGAAGTGTTTCTTTTGAACGTATGTGAATGCAATTAGAATGCAGTATTTTATTTTGTTTCCTGGTTTCCCGCATCTGATATACGTTTCCCTCCTATCGGGGTCACTGCAGTTTGCCAGTGTGTGCCCTATCCAAAGGCAGCGATAACATCTCTTAAATTGTTTGCATGGTCGCATCTTTGTTCGGACCCAGCTGACTTTTATATAGCTGATCTCGCTGAACTTCGCGGTCTCTTCTGCAGATAGCGTGAAGAAAGCACCTACTTGCTCCCGCGCATTCGTCGCCGTTATCCTTGTCTGTATCTGTTCCTCTTGGCAGGTGAGCAGTTTCCGGACTGCTGTTTCAACCTCCGCATTGGCCATCAAGGAGTCGAGATCTCGTATTTCAATCGTGGCGCTCGGTTTTAACTCGACGATGGAAGACGTGTTCTATGCAGTGCTTTTCTGCTGATGCACAAACTATGGTGTGACTTTCTCTCCCATACCAAACTTCAAAAGTATGGCCCTAGCCTTCGTTTGCACATGGCTTTCTTAAGACTGTATTGACTGTAGTGTCTACAAGTTGTTAAATGCGAACCCCTTACTCCATACACCCCGAGATGGAGAAAGAGTGACAAAATATTTATTAAATATCAGAATAAGAATGATGTAATCAGTCCTTCCCGAGGTAAACTGAGTTTGTCGCAGTAATAAACTGACATGACCGTAAGCTTTTTTTCCTCCAGCGATCATCTTCGTTTAATCTAAATGCGCTCACAGTCCTTTTAATGTGGAGATCTACCGGAATAGAGCGTACCAATGCATTAAGAGCCTCCCTACCGATAGGACTAGCGCTACCTACTTCTAAAACCAAAGATCTTTTAGGTCGAAACTTAGGGTATTGGGCAAGTTCGAGTGTACCCTACACTGGCTTGAAGACTCCAGAAGGCACAGGCGTTGAAATTGACGAACCAAACGGTCTGTGCCGATGGGTATGTTTCGAAGCATCTTTTAAGCGGAGATGTATGCCAACTGTCTATATGCAGAGATAAACTTCAACAGGATTGTCCGAAATGAGCTAATTGCTATTCTGAGTGACAGTCAGGTGGCACTCATGGCCTTATCATTCTGTGAGATCAAATCCTCACTGGTACTTGAGTGTATCGAGAAGCTTAATCTACTAAGAATGCACAACTGCATCCGATAACTGCGGCCTCACCTTTAAGAGGACCCGAGCCCTTCCTTGCCATGGGGCAACACACCATCAAGTAGAAGCTCAGGAGTGAAGAGCTAAAGCTAAGCGAGGTGTGCTGGCCCCAAACTGTGGAGCCACGCCAGACGAAATCTTTACTGGGAGGGTACAACCAAAAAAAGGTTTAAAAAACTCATAATCCTCCCCTGAGGATAATCTGAGAATGCTCACGGGCATCGTCATAGACCACTGCAGGCCACTACGAAGTCATCTGCAAAAGATCTTTTAGGTCGAAATATTGATTATTGGGCAACGTACGGATTCAGAAATTGTTATTATAATTATTAACCCTTATTTTCAATCGGTAAGTGTTTTTGGTGGAATTTCGTGTACTAAATCTGTGCAAAATTTTCAGGCCCAACTACAAAACAAAAAATCTATAGATTTTTAAGTAGCAAGAGTCTCACCGCGGCCGCCGTAGCCGAATGGGTTGGTGCGTGACTGCCATTCGGAATACAGAGGCAACGTAAGTTCGAATGTCGGTGAAAGACCAAAAAGACGAAAAAGTTTTTTCTAATCGCGGTCGCCCCTCGGCAGGCAATGGCAAACCTCCGAGTGTATTTCTGCCTTGAAAAAAGCTCCTCATAAAAAATATCTGCCCTTCGGAGTCGGCTTGAAACTGTAGGTCCCAACAGTCTCACGCATATCTTTCGCAATATGGCTGCAGTGTTCACAACTAATTTCAAACAACCGAGTTCTATGGTTACTTTTCGTTGCAATAAATCCAATCAGTTTATATCCCACATTGCTTTGTGTGAGCGAAAAACTCCATTACAGCCAATTGCTGTGTCAACACGGCATATGGCGTAAAACCACAACCACAACCCAAAAACCTAATCAAAATTGACACACTGCCAATATATTCGTTTACGCACAAAAATCCTGAATTTTAACATTTTAAGTCGCTTACCAGCAACTAAGCGTGGTTGTGTGTGTATGTGTGTGCATATTTCGTGCATGTGTGCAAAAATAAAAATCTAACGAAAACAACTAAACAAACTACATAACAACAACAAAAAAATCTACTCGCATCTGCCGCATATGCGCGAGAGACCAAACTAACTGAAAAATGTTCCAAACTACATAAATAAATAACCAACCAAAAACTATTATTGCCACGCAAATGCTGAGAGGGCTAAGCAGTAAAAACAAAATGGTGAAATGGTGAAATGGCGAAATATGTTTTCGAAATTTGCACAATAACAACAGCAACAACAACAAAAATCGATATGGACGGTAATGCATTTACGTACTTTCGCATCTGTTATTCCCCTCGCACCAACGCATCGCCGCTGATTCGACGGCTGGCCGATTTACATTGAACATGACACTTGCAACAAATCGCGGCTAGCTGTTGGCCAGTTGCACTTAGGCATGTCAATTTCAGTGCGGGTATCTAAGCTGAACTCGTGCAAGCGCTCGCACACACACGCATGCTGGCAGCAACTGTCGAACGCATTTAGACATTTGGTTAATCGATGAAACTAAGTACTTTGCTCAATTGGCCGGCGACATGAAATGCAATTTTTTATTAAGCCTGTAAATGTCACATTCAATTAAGCTTTATTTTAAATAATTCACTCATAAAATTGTGTAAAAAAGTTAAAAAACAATTACCAAATCAGTGCGATCTTGTTTGCAACGAAAATGTATTCAAAAGACTTTTTTTGTTTTATAAGCCAGAGAGCAGCACAATGGCTCTTTGACAGCAAGCCTTTCAATGTTTTTGCGTTACCTGCAACATAACTAATTTATTTGTTCAATGAAAAAACTTTAAAAGCTGAATATATGTGCGTGTATGTATGTAAGTTTGTATGTTTTAAATGCATGTTTTGAAACTACCATCAGTTTGTTAAAAAGCACAGCGTGCAACGAATAATGCATAAACAGGTACTTTGAAAGATAGTCTGGGTATGAGAAGAGACATTCGATGCCATCACTGAAACCAATGTCTGAAATCTAAAAAAGTATGACTACCGAACACGAAAAGTAACAAACGTAAATTAAACAAGAAGTGAAGTGATAAATTCGGACTTTACAGAATTCTATTATAAAGAGTGACCACTTACAAGAAATGACCACAGCTCCCCAACCACTTCAAGGGTAGTCGAGTCCTGTAAATTCAGGCTGAACTATGTCGGTGGACATAATATCGCGGGTAACGAAACCTCTGGCCCCTTAGGATGGGCTCCGAGCCAAAGAAGTTGGCCACTCCCTTCTGCAGCCATCAAAGCTACGGCTATCAAACAGGTTTATCTAACCCACAAGCGAGCTTGGCAAGCTGAGAGAGGCTGCAGATTGACTAAACTGATATTACCATGTCCGACTGACAGTCGCAAGTCCGCCGAGGAGGATGAGACGGCGGACCACCTTCTGTGCATCTGCCCAACCATCGCTCGAATTAGGCTTGAGGTCTTCGGCACTGATGTGTTAAGAAACGACCACCTTGGCTGCTTGGCACGACAAGATCTGCAAACATTTCTTCGGGTGTTGATTTGGTCAGCGAAGTTAAGTATCTTGGCCTTGTCCTGCATGCCAAGCTTAGCTGGAAAAGGCATGCTGACGCAAGGAGAGAAAAAGTGAAAAGCTCCCACTCACCAAACCACCCAGATGGGATATCACCAAGGTGATCAAATTCGAAAAGAAGTTACGAACTGAACAATAAATTGAACTGGAGTAGACCTGCATTTGAAAAGTTGGAGTGTACCCTGGAGTTCGAGTGTACCCAACACTGGCTCGAAGACCCGAGAAGGCATAGGCGCTGGAATTTACGACCCCAAAGCCCCAAAGTCTGTGCCGATGGGTAGTTTTCTAAGCATCTTCCATCTGTCTATGTGCCGAGATAAGTTTAGACAGGAATGTCCTGAAAGGACGAAATGCTATTCTGAGTGACAGTCAAGCGGCATTCATGCCCCTATCGTCATGTGAGATAAAATCGTCACTGGTACTTGATCGATAATCGAGATAACTGTAAGAAAGAAAAAAGAAACTTAATCTACTTGGGTTCCAAGACACAGGGGTATAACTGGGAACGAAGTAGCGGGCCAATTGACGAGAGAGGCTGCGTCCTCGCCTTTAATTGGACCCGAGCCCTTCCTTGCCATGGGACTAGACACCATCAAGGAGAAGCTCAGTAGTAAAGAGCTAAATCTAAGGGTGGTTTGTTGGCAACAAACTGTGGGGCTATGCCAAACGAAATCCTTACCGGGAGGGTACAACCAAAAGAGGTTTAAAAACTCATAATCCTCCCCTGAGGATAATCTGAGGCCACAGGCCACTGCAGACTGCAAAGTCATGTGCACATGATCGGTATTTGGCTCTTGCCGTTTCTGTGACCAATTCCAGGAGACTCCAATGCTGAGCTAAAGCGCGGAAAGGGTTGAGACGACTTGGCCAACTGCAGTCTGAGGAAAGGCACATACGCTCAATCTAACCCAGCTCTATCCTGAGTTTAATAAAGGAACTGGGTTTGGATGAGATACTGTGATGAGTAGAGGTCACAAAAGATCATGAGGTCGAAGTGCAAACCTCACTCATATATCTATCTATCTAAAGAGTGAACAATTTAGTGGGATGGGATTTTAAATTGAAATAAAATAATGAAAATTCAAATTAATTGGGTAGTCTTTATTATTTCTGTGTAGAACCATTCATGACATTTATTTTTTAAAGATAATCCCTTTCAAATGTTGGCTGTAACTGCGCCGTAATTCGGTAATCCGTAAACACCAATTTTGATTGATTCGCTGCGGTACTTCGGCTGGTATCTCGTGAACAACTTTAGTACTGTTGGTTTTCAATGCCTCAATCGAAGCTGGTTTATTCACATAAAGTCTAAGGACTTCACATACCCCCACAAATAAAAGTCCAAAAGTGTGATATTACATGATCTTGGTAGACAATCCACCTGACACGAGACAACAGATAAATTGCTCACCGACACGATGTCGCAGTAAATCCATTGCTTCACGGTTTGCATGGATAGAGTTAGAATCAAATATTGTGGAGATCATGGCCTTCAATCTCCGGTGCCAAAAAGTCGTTTGTTCTGGTGTGATAGAGTTCATCATTCCCTGTTACATTGGCGTCAGCCTCGTCTTTGATCAAAAAGTACCAGGAATGTTTAATTTAAACGAGCCGCGCACGTGGGAACCGGTCAATATTTTTTTCTTATGTTGGTAGGACTGTAAGACACACACCTGCCTCTTTTTAGCGCCATCGGATCATTAGTGTATGTCTGGTCGGCCGAAAATTTGGGCGAACAATTCTTGGATTTTGCATTATGGTAACGCCCCATCGCCCCGAGCCCAAATTGTGCTGGATTATTTGACCAAACACCAAGTAAATACCATCGTGCAAGCACCGTATTCCCCTGATACGACCACGTGCGACTTCTTTTTGTTTCCAAAATTGAAGCTACCACTTCGTAGAGGGAGATTTCAGTCGATAGAGGAGTTCAAAGAGAATGCGACGAAAGAGCTGAAGACTTTGCTTTCGTCGGCCTACCAGGAATGCATGGACGACTGGATTAAACGTCGGCGGCACATGTGTGTTGCTTGAGAGGAGTCATATTTTGAAGGAGTTAAAATAAATTTGCCTGAAATTTAACTCTGTTTTTTATTTAAACATTCCCGGTACTTTCTGATCATAAGGTACATATGACCCTTCTATTTCTGATTCACAATACTGCATTTTAGAGAGCACGCTAGGTCCCGTAATGTGTATATACTTGTAGATGTGCATATAAAGGGTGGTTAAAATTCAATGGCCGATGTTGAATGTGAGCCACATCTAAACGTTAACGACACCGTTGGACTTCTTTCTTTGGGTTTATTTGAATGAAAAGATGTACGTCGATAAGCCAGCAACAATGCAAGAGTCAAAGGATAAGATAATTCGGCACATTAACGGCATAGAACCTCAATTATGCATCGGCGTCATCGAAAATTTGGACCATCGGATGGATATTTTGTTCCATACGTAATTGCGGCAAACTAATATTATGATAATAAAGAGAAACGACAATAATTTCTTAAAAAAATTGTATTTGATTCAAAATCAACACCGGCCCTTGAAACTTAACCACCCTTTAGATAAGGAACTATTTGCATTTGGTGGTCTTTGGAGGTGTGCCGCCGAGGCCGCAGCTGCCATTTGGCCAATATTTTGTGCTATACATAATTGAACAAAACTAGTATTATCATAATAAAGAGAAATGACAATAGTTTAAAAAAAAATTGTATTTATTCAAAATCAATACCGGGCCTTGAAACTTAACCATCCTTTACATACAAAAATCGCATTCACGTGAACAATTTTATTCCCACTTTTGAAGACTGGCTTCATTTCTCTTTTTATGCATTAAAATTTATAAAGGAATTAAAACTCTGTTCTTTTCTGATATGCAATCAAATTGTGCTTGTTTTTTTTCTCCTCCAGATATTTTTTATTATTTTGACGCATTTTAATATTTGACATTTTTGTAAATATGACACATGTTTCACCATCTTTGCGCTCCCATTTGCTGTTCATTAGGCGTAGTAAAGCGTTTTAAAATATCTTCGCAAACTCTCGCTTTCCTGCCAGTCAACATTTCTCGAGCCTAAAGCACCGTCGGGCGCCATTTAAAATTACTTACCACCAAATAAACTGAAAGCGACGCATCATCACGGCCGCAAGCAGCTGCCAACCAGCGCAATCAGTCGGCTTAACAGACGAAGAGCCATAAATAGGCAACAACAATGGAGCCAGCACAAAAGCGAAAACTCGCGCAAAAAAATGAAAAATGGCACGTAAGCAATACATACACTTACACCTACAAATGTGTGTGTGTGTGTGTATGTAAATTAATGTACTACTCTGAATACTGGTTAACTGCTTACAATTATTATTGGTGTTGTTGTTGTTATATTTATGCATTTTTTATTTGGTCACAGCAGAGTTTTTCGCATACTTTCATTACAGTTGACGCTTTCATTTCATTTATTTCGCGCTGTTCATTTGCACATTGACGATGAGGAATGTGTTGACATGGAAATGTTGTTTCGAGTTTCGCGAAAGAAAGTGAAATTTATCCGCGGGTGCAAAATGAAAAGTGAAAAATGAAAAATTCGTAAACATCAACATGCATGTGTGTGTGTGTGTGTGCAGTAATGCGTGCGCTCTGCACCAATCCCCTGCAGTGGGTAGGAGAACGACAGCATTGGAAAATTCAGCGGTAAAAAATTCATAAGCTGGCACATGTACAGAGCTTGTGTAAATTATATGCGCAGAAGTGATGTGTTTTTTTTTCGTTAAAAAAAAGTAATTTCCGTTATTTCAAGCAATTACACTAAGCAACATGAATTCTCATCCCAAACAGCCACTAATTTTTTCTTATGCACTCGTGGTAAGTCTTCAAACCTCGAAAACTTGTCAAGTGCTTTGACTATCACGCAGCTCCCGCAAGTATTATACAGATACCACTAACTGGCAAGTTTTAACAATTTACTATTTATTTTTTAATTTTAGTCTACAGGGTGGCGAAAAATTAAACACCCTAACCGAAGCGGAAAAGGATGGACCCATATGTAGAAGTCCACGCTGGTGAGGAAAGATACTGATCGCCATTCACTTGGGCGTAGCCCGGTCGATCCTTCTGCATATGTTTCAAGCAGCTCACAACTACCGCGATTAGCCCAAGTATTCTCTGGGTAGCTTCTGCACATCTGTTCGGGAAAGAGCTAACGTGAGAAGGCGCAGCATTCCAGGATAGCTGGTTGTGCACTGGGTTTGGGACCCGCCACTTAAATATCCCCCCCAATGAAAAGATTAAACAAGCCCCAGATGGGAATCAAATGAACTAAGTACTATGATTTGAGGGCATTCACCTGGAATGTCCGGTCCCTTAAAGGGGAAGGTACCTCTGCCCAGCTGGCTGATGTCCTCGTGAGAGTAAAGGCTGACATCACTGCTGTTCAAGAGATGCGATGAACGGGACAAGGCAAGAAAAACTTAGAACCTTGCGACGTCTACTACAGCTGCCATGTAAAGGAGCGTAACTTCGGTGTTCGGGTTTGTTGAGAGAGAGTCGTGCACTCCGGTGGACGAGCGTCTCACAATAATCCGCATCAAAGCGCGATTTTTTAACACCTCGCTAATTTGCGCCCATACCCCGACGGAAGAGAAGGACGATGCTTCCAAAGATTCCTTCTATGAGCGCTTGGAATGTTGCTATGAGGGCTGCCCCCGCCACTACATAAAGATCGTACTTGACGACTTCAACGCCAGGGTGAGCAAGGAGGGAATTTTTGGTCCCACAATCGGAAAATTCAGCCTGCACAATGAAACATCCGGTAAAGGACAGAGGCTGATCGACTTCGCCGTGGCCCGAAATATGGTAGTCTGCAACATGGCTGTCTCCTGATCGGAATACGCGCAACCAAACCGATCATGTTGTTATAGATGGAAGACACGCTTCTAGTGTATTAGATGTACGTGCGATCCGTGGACTCAACATCGACTCGGATCATTACCTCGTTGCAGCTAAACTGCGCACACGCCTCTGTGCAGCAAAAAACGTACATCTACCTACGCAAAGAATGTTCGACACCGAAAAGCTGCAATCGCAACAGACAGCCAGAAGATTCGCCACTCGACTCTTACTCCTGCTCTCGGAGAGTACTGCCCAACAATCCAGCATGCACGACCGATGGAGCAACGTTTTTCGTTCTGTACGTACCACCGCCGAAGAAAAAATCGGAATTCGGCGAGCCCGAGAAGACAATTGACGCGACGGCGAATGTCATGCAGCTGCAGAAAGAAAAGATGCTGTCTATAGGGCCACGCTGCGATCAGGCGCAACGCGAGCCATGTGGGATCACTACGAGAAAGGATGAAAGGAAGAGAGGCATGCTATCCGAAAGAAAAAACGAGAGACCGAAATACATGAGAGCTCTGGAGCTTGAGATGCTAGCCAATAGGAACAACGGCGGCTTACTGAAGGTTTCAAGACCAGGGCATTTCCCTCTAAGAACAAAGACATATCCAGAGCGTACCTGAATTATGGAGGCAACACTTCTCAAACCTGCTAAATAGTGGCAACTGCGCATGGGACAGAGAAGGTGAAAATCTCGATACTCCAATCGTTGACGACGGGACTGTCGTTCCGCTATCCGACCATGACGAGCTGAGAATAGCGATAACGCGGCTAAATAACAACAAAGCCGTGGGCGCCGACGGACTGCCGGCTGAGCTATTCAAACATGGCGGCGAGGAGCTGGTAAGGTGCATGCATCAGTTTCGATGCAAAATATGGTCGGATGAAAGCATGCCTGCCGATTGGAATTTAAGTGTGCTCTGCCCAATCCATAAGAAGGGTGATCTTGTAATTTGTGCCAATTACCGCGGGATTAGTCTTCTAAATATCGCCTATAAGGTTTTAGCGTGCGTATAGTGAAAGGCTGAAGCCCACCGTCAACCAACAAATTGGACCAATACGCCAAATCTTAGAAATCGGCCCTTTAAATTTTTGCGTTGACTTTTGGTTTGCTTTTAGTTGTGATAGAATAATTAAAGTTTTTTTTTTTGATGGCCAAATGGTTATATAGGGCTAAATACTTTAATGTTTAGCAAAAAAATATTGTATTGCTTGGTTTCCATGTCAAATTCATAGACCCATATCTCGTTGCCAATAATTACACAGTCCTGCGAGGGTGAGTTTCTAGAATGGCTGTACTTGTTTCTTGTAGTTTTTTATGCGCTGAAAACGAATCTGACCTTCAAAATGCTCCATCACGTCAGAATTTTTGGTAAATGAAGCCTAAAAGGTAAAAAAATGGCCATTTTAGCCATTTTTGATAATTTTTTTGAGATAGAAAATTTTTTTTTTCAATTTTCGACGAAAAGGTCGCATAGTACAACTCTTTAGCTTTAAAACCCTTTTTTTTTAATTATTGTACGATTTTAAAAAAAAAGTTATGACATTTTGAAATTAACAGTTTCAGTTACGTATACGTTGGGTATAACGTCTATTGGCGTAACTGAAACTGTTAATTTCAAAATGTCATAACTTTTTCTTAAAAAATCGTACAATAATTTAAAAAAATGGGTTTTAAAGCTAAAGAGTTGTACTATGCGACCTTTTCGTCGAAAATTGAAAAAAAAATTTTCTATCCCAAAAAAATTATCAAAAATGGCTAAAATGGCCCTTTTTTGACCTTTTAGGCTTCATTTACCAAAAATCCTGACGTGATGGAGCACTTTGAAGGTCAGATTCGTTTTCAGCGCATAAAAAACTACAAGAAACAAGTACAGCCATTCTAGAAACTGGAAAAAGTTAAATTTCGCAGGCCTGTGTTATCCGTTTCACGAAGGTTGGATCACTTTGGGCTTCAGAAATCATCTCCGCAGCAACTGTCTGTCGGTGGTGTTTTTGCACGAAATCCAGGTGCTTTGGAACGAGCATGGCTCATACCCAAAACATCAGCCACAATGTGTTGTGCCGTTCCATATGAAATGCGAAGTTTGCTAGAAATATCTCTTAAGCTGCTACGACGATTTTCAAGCACGATTTCTTTCGTTTTCTTCACGTTTTCATTGGTGTTCGACGTCGATGAGCGTCCAGAACTCGGCAAATCTTCCACCACTGTACGACCACTTTTAAAGTCTTTATATCACTCGTATGCTCTTGTTCTTGATAGAGCAGATTCGCCAAATGTTTATTGCAACATTTTCAGTGCATCGGAAGAGGAAATTTCGTTCGCAACACAAAATTTCAAACAAACTGTTCGTTCAACAAAATTATGCATGGCAAAATGCGACAAATTGAAAAAAGTTGACTGATGTAAAAAAACGCCAGGCAGACACAAATGATGCGATGGTGCTAAAAAGAGGCACATGTGTGTCTTAAATGTAAAAAACGAAAAATATTTTTACTGTCAATTTTTTTTACCAGACGTTTATTAATCTTTTAATACAAAAAAAAGTAAAAAATTAAAAACTGAAAATTTGATAAGCTGTTCAAGTGCGGGGTCCAAAACAAGCGCGCTAAGCTTGTTATAAATGCAAGCTTTCTAATGATCTTAAACAAAAAATGAAAAATATTATTAATCAAGATGAATGCCACTATCCGCATTAACTAAGAAAAAGTGGAAACATTTTTTTTTTTTGCTAAATTACGGCTGTCCGAAATAATAGTAAACTTTTTCCTACTTTTTCGGGCATTTCAGAATTTTTTAAAAATAGTAAAAAAATTTTATTTTGTTAAAATAATAGGCTTGCAATATAGAGTTATATATTGAGAAGACTCGAACCAAATTTCAAGTGCATCCGTTCAGTAGAACTTAAGATATCATGCCAAAGGTTTTGAAAAATGTAGTTTCGAGAAAAACGCGGAACCGATGCCATGTCACCAAATAGGCTATAACTAATGAAATAATAGGAATTTTAAACAATCCTTTTAAGGACATATTCCTAAATGTCTAAACCTTAAACACAATTCTTTTTTACCATTTCTTATTAATCGAGCTTCAAATAAAGGCAGTTTAGCATAAAAATTATTATATATATTTTTAATTCTGTTGCCTAGTGTTATTAAGGCGAATAGACATATCGTTCATATGCACGTGTGCTTATTGTACTTACACCAGCTTGCCTGATGACTGATTACCAGCTGTTAAACGTTGTTATTACACTCAACTTGTTAAACTTACATAATTTATTTGACGTTGCTAAAGCGTTTTCAACAATCAAGCATTCACAAACATGTTTACTTATATTCTCATAAGTACTCACGCATGCATGCTTGGATTTGGATGAGGATGCCGAGCAACTTTGTACTGAAAAATTTATATGTAAACTCGCACATGTAAGGAGTGTAGAAACTTATTAAGATTTGCCAGCAAAATTTGTACTTTTTTTCTTAATTTTATAAAGCTAGTGACAGCTCAAAATAAACAGCAATCAGAACTTCTGTGAGTCACTTGCAGATTTTGGATGATGCGGATATTAAGAGCCAAGCTGCTTTTAACTTTTATGTTTACTCAATCATTTTAAATATAGAGTTATAATTTTGTTTGTTGATGTTTAATTTTGACTCTAAGAACAGCCTGCTCTGTCCGTCTCTGCTGCTACTTGTCGCCTCGATGTGTTGGCTGGTCTCCCGCACCTACGGCATCCTTGGGGATTCCAGTCTAGCGCTGTCCTTGCCATGTCATCCCGTGGTTTGCGCAATGTGTGTCCGATTCATTTCCACTTGCGATGCATAATTTCTATGTGAAATGGTGTTTGCGCGGTAGCCGCCCAAAGATCATCGTTGCTTATAATATCAGGCCAGAATATCCGCATTATCTTTCGTAGGCAATGGGCTTGCGTTTCGGTACTATTAATCCGCATTACTTTGGTCTTTGCTATGTTAATTTTTAGACATGTTTGTACTACTGCATGGCATACCGTTTGTAGTTCAGCTGATGCTTCTGGGTATTTGTGCGATAGTAAACAAATGTCGTCCGCATAGTCTAGGTCCTCAAGCGGGCCGCATAAGCCCCAGGAAATGCCTCCGGCTGACCGCACACGCTTGTCGCATTGCTAGGTTCAGAACTAGGTTAAACAAGAGTGGGGATAATACACATCCTTACCTAACACATCCTGCTCACCACACTTAGAGAATTTTCGTATTTCGCACGGCATGAAGCGCCCGAGTACAGTTCTTTTATGATGGTGGCAATTTTCTCAGGCACTCCTTTGCATTCAAGAGCTTTCCAGATTGATTCATGATTGGGAGTGTCGAACGCTTTCTCGAAGTCGATGAAGCAGAGTCGATCACTCTCAAGGAGTTTACATGAACGACGCAAGAGCAGTGAGGACGGAAGGCTGCTTGTGCTTTGTGTAGTCCCTGAGTTGGACAGCTTTTTGTGAATTACGTGTGCTATTACTTTGTTCACCATGCTTAGCAACGTGATTCCTCGCCAATTTTTGCACCCAGATAGGTTATCCTTCTTCGGGAGAAGGCTGATAACCCCCTCTTTTAACTCAGATGGTATTCTTTCAGAGTTCCAGATGTTTTTCAATAAGGGCAGAAGGATGAGTGCTTATCTTGGGGTCAACTTTTAGTAGTTCCGGGTTGATGTTATCGGACCCGCGAGCTTTGCAGTTTTTTAGAGGCTTTATCGCATTTATTATTTCGCTCTCATCCGGGCATATCGTGGAATGTCACGTCTTGCAATGTGACGTTGGCAGCTGCACGACGGAGTGGGCTGCAAGGGCGGTGCTGACAGTAGCTTCTTACAATAGCGCTCCCAAATGTTAACTTGCTTGTCCTTAGATGTTGTTGGCTCTCCGTCCTCGTCTTTGAGTGGCTTATTCATTTTAAAATTAGTGTTTGTTAATTGTCGTATTGTGCGACAAAGGTCTCGGGCACGGTTAGTTTCCACAGCAGACTGCGCTGTAGTGGCTAGGTTGTTGCTCCACCGTCTTTTATCAGATATGGCACTTTTCTTTATTCGTCTGTCAGTAAGATTGTATCGTTGCTGCAGCTCTGCCTTACATGATCTGGTTTTCGCGCAATTTAGCTGGTTTTTTGTTATTCTTCGGTCATTTATTAGATCCCATGTTCGATCGGAGATCCAGAACTTCCGCCTATGCGCCGTGTAACCGATGTGGTCCGTCGCAGACTTTACTAAGGCTTGTTTTATCTGCTGCCAATCATTTATATATGCGCGCTCTGGAATAGCTGATACCAGAGATTCAATGAATCTGGCGCGCGTTGTTGCCTCTTTTAGTTTCTCCACCTCGAATTTCTTTAATGTTTTTTGGTATGTCGTTTTGCTGACCGCAGCCATTCTGAGTCTAATTGTAGCACTAAGAAAGTAGTGATCGCTGGCTATATCTGCTAAACATAATTTTCAGAAAGGATTTGGTTTGTAGCCTTGCGGCGGATGACCGAGCAAGAACCAATACAAAAGGTGATAAAAGGCCGTAAATGGCTATGAGTCGAGCACACTCTCAGAAAGCACGTGGAAAGCATAATACCTGGAGGCGTTCTAACCTTCGTGATTTAGGAATAGTTAACTAAACGTGGGATGTCGCAAAGGGAATAGAGGTTAACAAAATAAGATTTAAATGTTTTGTTGAGGCCCTATGTTCCCAACTAGAAAAATAAAGGATTTAATTAAATTGTATAGCCCATTGGATTTTGCTTCAATAAAAAACAAAAAAATTTCGATCCCAATTCCACTTCTTATAAATATAATTTTTAGACAAATCTCGTTATACAATTTTATAGCCCATTGGATTTTGTTTTAATAAAGTGCGAATTTTTAACAACTTTTTATTTTTATTTTTTCTTTGCTTTGTTTTGTGCATTTTTCCATATAACTAATACTCAACTTTTTATATGGAAGAAACCCCCCAACACCGTCAATAGAAAAAAATTATCAAAAATCAACAAAATATTTGGGCTACTTCAGCTTTGCACTTTATTAAGCCAAAATTTAGAACGAGTAATATTCGCTCTCTAAAACTGGAGAATATTTACAATACGTAAAGAATCTAGAAAATGCTCACAGGACTAACTACCTCTGTCTCTGTCTCCATTCTTTCCTATCTCTCTCTTTCTCTGATACATTTTCTCCTTTCCACGTGACTACCCACCCTTTCTTTCCAGAGCTCTAAGTACAATGGGTTTTCTAGCCTAAGTGTTTTAGAAGCCACAAAATCTCAACCAATTCAAATTTCAAGCGAGACTACCATTCGGAATTCACAGAGCGAACGTAGGTTCGAATCTCGGCGAAACACCAAAATGAAGAATGCCCAATAGTCCTTAAGAGGTCGCCGAGTTTTGGCAAAAAGTTTCCAAACAGCTTAACTGTATGGGCCCATCAACCAAAGATGTATCAAGCTGGAAAAAGGTAATAAAGGTATTTCAGGTGTGGTTAGATTGGAAGGCTTATATAAAGCGAAAATTGTGCGAAAATAAGAGGGAGCAAACAGCAACTGGCAGTGGCCGATACAAGCAGCACCACTTCAATGAAATGGAAGAAGAAGTCATCAGAGAGACCAGCACGCACGGTATCACAGGCACAGCAAGTGTGGGACTGTCGAAGCAGAGAATAGTGGACCCGATCCAAACGTATCCATGCTGTCGGATACCTGCAGTCCTTCTTTCAGGAGACGTGCACCAACTGTCCAAAAGCGAGTCGATACAAGTGCTGCAGATCTTATTAAAGAGCAGCTAGAGCTTCTAAAGTACTTCCAAGCAACGTGTCCGCGGCATTTTGTACAGCAGCGAATGTGTTCGGCACTTGAAAATATGTCCGCTCGGCTGCTTTCAGAAACGCGTAGACACCATAGAAACATGGAGTGCTTGAATGCGGCCAAAAATCAAATAAAGCAACAAATGTTAGAGGGCATGTGTAGGCACCCCGCACGACACTAACCACCTTTTCACATGCTCCTTAAATCTACTCATCTAACACCCCTCTCCCTCTGGACCCAACCCGTCGAAACAGATGAGCTAGACAAAGACGACCGGTGATATAGCCTAAAGTGACGGGGCTTATATTACTGCTACAACAACAACAACAACTCGAATCGTGCAAACGTACCTAGAATCCAAGTATTTCATTCACTTTCTAGGTATTTCCTCTCAAAACAGGATTTGCATTGCTCACACTCCATGAATGTAAATTAATTAGAAATTTATAGTACAACTTATTCGCAATACTTACAATCATGGCATTGATACTCTGTCCTTTCTAAGTTTCCTTAAGACTTTTTTGTTACTAACTTTGTCTATCCACGCTATTTTCATCATCCGCCGACAGCACCACATCTCAAACGCCTCTAATTTATTCATACTCTTAACTTTTAGTGTCCATGCCTCTACACCGTACAACGGAACATTTAAGATACCGAAAACGTAATTTCATGTTCAAGCTTTTATTGGAAAGAACTTTCCTGTAGTTGAAGAAAGCTTCCTCCGCTGCTTCAATCCGACAGCAAATTTTTCTTCTTTCATTTTTCCATATTTCGCTTAGCCAACATCCTAGGTAGTTAAATCGGGATACTCTTTGGATCGGATTGTCATATAAATTTGTGATTTATTGAGAGTGACTTTATTTTTTTGGGTGTTAATAGCATATTGAGGCTGTATTGCAGACTTTTTCCGCTGACTTCTTTAAGGAGATTTAATCCAGGTCATTGATTTTGTCAGCCAATATTGTGGTGTCATCGGCAAATCGTATGTTATTTATTATTTCGCCATTGACTTTTATACCTAAGTTGTCTGATGCCAAAGCTTCTTCAAATATTTATTCCGAGTATAAATTGAAGATCACGTCCTAGGCGAATTCCTCTTTTGCTTGAAACATCATTCGTCACATCACTTTGTAGTCTCACGTTCGCAGTTTGGCTCCAATACAAGTTGGAAATGCACCTTATTTCTTTTTTATTAAAATGTTAAATAGTTTTGTTTGCAGTACCTTATCAAAAGCCTTTTCATGGTCAATGAAGCACATAAAAATATCTTCCTGGACGTATTTACAGTTTTGTAGGGGAACTTGAAGGCTGAATAAAGTGTCACCTGTTCCCATAACGTGTTGTTTGAATCCAAATTGTGTACGACCCATTGATTGTTCGCATTTTGTAAATAAACGTTGCCAACATGCAAAGGTCCAAAAATCTTACGCAGAATCTTTCTGTCAAACACTCCAAGAGACGACTCACGAGTGTGCCGACTGTTTGTTTGAAGACAGGGGGTACTTCGTTTTGTCCTCGTTTACCACCAGACCCATTCGCTTTGCCTCTTTACCCAGTTTGGAGAAGGCAGAACTGCAGCTTTGAAGTCGACGAAAATATGGTGTGTGTCGTTCTCCTTTGGTAGGAATTTTCCAAAATTTGGCGTATTGTGAACATTTGGTCAATGGTAGACTTTCCCGGTTTGAAGCCACACTGATAAGGTCCAATCAGTTGGTTGACGGTGGGCTTCAGCCTTTCACACAATACGCGCGCTAGAACCTTATAGGTGATATTTAGAAGACTAATCCCGCGGTGATTGACACAGATTGCAGGATCACCCATCTTATGGATTGGGCAGAGCACATTCAAATTCCAATCGACAGGCATCCTTTGATCCGACCATATTTTGCATAGAAGCTGATGCATGTACCCTACCAGCTCCTCGCCACCATGTTTGAATAGCTGAGCCGGCAGTCCGACGGCGCCCGCGGCTTTATTGTTCTTTAGCCGCGTTATTGCTGTTCTCACCTCGTCATGGTCAGGTAGCGGAACGTCAATTCCGTCGTCGACGATTGGGGTATCGGGATCTTCACAGTCTCTCTGACATGCGCAGCTATCACTATTTAACAGGTTCGAGAAGTGTTCCCTCCACAATTTAAGTATGCTCTGGTTGTCAATCACCAGTTCGCCGTCTTTGTTCTTACACGAAAACGCCCCGGTCTTAAAACCTTCTGTAAGCCGTCGAACTTTCTGGTAGAATTTTCGGGCGTTGTTCCAGCATCTCAAGCTCTTCGTTTCTTCTTTCGGATAATAGGTCTCTCTTCCTTTTTTAGCTCTCTGTAGCGATCTCACATGGCTCGCGTTGTGCGCGATCGCAGCATGGCTCTATAGGCGGCATCCTTTCTTTCTGCGGCAGCATGACATTCCTCGTCGTACCAACTGTTTTTTCGGGCTCGCCGTGCATACCGGTTTGTTGGGCAGTACTTTCTGAGAGCAGGAGTGAGAGTCGAGTCGCGAATCTTTTGGCTGTCTGTTGTTATTGCTCGATGTTGAACATTCTTCGGTAGGTAGATGTACGTTTTTTGCTGCACACTAGAAGTGTGTCTTCCATCTATCACAACATGATCGATCTGGTTTCGCGTTTTTCGATCAGGAGACAGACAGGTAGCTTGGTGTATCTTTTTATGCTGGAATTTGGTGTTGCTATTTTCTTCATGTACAAGTTTATATAATTCAGCTGGAACTTCATTCGGTCCTACGGATTTTTTATTTTCTGCAGAATTTATTGCTTTTAGCACCTCTTCCTTTGTTATGCTTTGTCCCGACAATATATCATTTTTAATGTTAAAATCGGAGTCTTGCCTAGATGCATCATTAAATAAACCCTTCACATATTTTTCCCAAGTAGTTCTTACTTCTTCTTGGCTTTCCATCGTTCACGAGAACACCGAAGGTTTTTTTCTGTAGATTTATGCTCAGGCTACGCTAAAACTCGATATTCTCCTAGCCGAAGGCTTTCAGCTGCTAATGCTAGATGTTAAAATTTAAAGTTAGTAATTTATTTGAACTTTTAAAGAAATAATAATATTAATTATAATAACCCGATAATCTGATTGGTTTTGTTATTAAAACAGTTTAGGTTGAACTCTCAAAAAGAATATGTAGAAAACCATCCGAATTCCATTTAAATCTCTAACTGCTCTCCAGCATATAAGTTGTACTTTAACTCGTGTACACTACTTTTTATGAAGATGTCTCTAGTCCTTAGTCAATGCTATGATGTAAGGTCAATTATGCTGTATTAGAGATAGCCTGATAAAAATATGAAACCAAAATGTTCACTATCATGGCCTTATTTGCGATATATTCTAACAAAATCTTTCTTATTTAATGGCATAAGAATGAGCAAAGCGAATGCAATTTCACATTTGAATATCGGAGAAGCCAAGAAGAATGCACTGTTACATATTAAAAATTACATTCCAAGGCATTGATTAACAAATATCAGCAAATGGTCATTTTTGTGGCTTCTGCTACGAATGCCAATAAATTGACTTTGATTCATACGAGAACACAAACGTCAGCCTACACTGCCGGACAATAGAATTTACTATATGTATTTTTAGTTTATTACAAATTGTCAGTTTACCGCAAATTTGACTCTAAAATATATTACCACTAACCAGCCTACAAATCGTTTTGCATGTTCATCATTATATGCACAACAAAAAGTCAACAACAACAAAGCACTAACGAATAAAGTCAAAGTGTATCTTAATTTAGCTTCTGCAATGCATATGCACACACATACAGGGCCCGGCACTCGAAGTGTAACCAAGTAAAAAGGTCATAAATTTAGTTTGGACAATTACTTTTATTCAATTCAAAGCAATAAAGGGTGTGAAAATAATACAAAAGTAAGAATCAATTTACCTTTGTTCGATATGACCACCCTTTGACTTGACTATTGCCTTCAGACGGTCCAGAAACCAGTCGCAATCTGCCCGAATGGGACCTGCAGGTATTTTGTCCCACTCGCACACAATGGCTTTTTTCAGCGCCTAGAGACTGGTGAATCTTTTAATTCGGACCTCGCTCACCAAAGTGGTCCAAAGAGAACAATCCATCGGATTCGCAGTGTGTTTGGTGAATTTGAGAGCCATTGTGTGGGCGTTATTAAGTTTGGAACGTTGTTTTTTAGCCATTCTTTGTTCACTCGAGCTTTGTGGGAGGGTGCCAAGTCTTGTTGAAACGTCAATGTTTGTCTGCCCACGACTTCAAAGCAACCTCCAGAATAATTTCCCCAAGGCTAAACTTACGTCTGTCCAAGAGTATTATAAAACTGAGTAGACTTCAAATCAGGACCTTAGTAGGGGCCCTCACAGGACATTGTCTCATAGGAAATCATTCAGGCGTTCACACGCATGATTTCTGTCGTAGCTGCAGAAATGAGGAGGAGTTGGAAACAACTCAACATAGCCAGAAGCAGGGACCGATTTTTAAAATCCTACTTCTTAACGAATATGGATAATCTATACACTTTAGGTACGAACAACGTTTTACGCTTTGTCAAAAGCTCAGAATGGTTAAATATGAAGAGAGAAATGTAGTCCAGCCCGCGCGGCTCACAACGTACCCATTTCGTGGTCTAAGTGGCATCGTGGTATCTATGTGCGATGCGGCTGCCAAACCTAACCTACCTTGACGCCAAGCTCGATGAGCACTATTGGAGAGCGCCCATCTGCGGTTACAGCGGCCCAAGCCATTACCTGTACTGCTGGCGGTTGCTGCCTCCTGGTGCCCAATCGATGACTCAAATTCCCATATGAATGGTCGGTCAAATAAGCCCTATCGTTTTGGGAGTTTACGAAATGCTCAATTTGAAAAATTGTCTCGTCAGAATGTCCGGAAATTTATCGCTTTCGGTCAAAGGAAGCAACTCCGTCGCTCCCTAAAGTCTGCCTTGTTGCTGCTTTGGTGTGAGATCATTCGCCTTTTGGATCTAATAAGGCTTCACTTTGAGAACATTTTTCAGTAAGCGGCGGATGCTACGGTCAGATATTTTCGGTTCTTTCGCCATTTGAATGGCACTTCTTCGGGCATTTCTCTCAAGTCGCTTTTTCACTTTTTGAACCATTTCACGTGACGTTGCAGTCTTTTGATGACCACCTGCATGTGCGACTTTAACACCACTAAAAGCACCTCAAGTCCGACGGTTCATCCTACAGGGATACCGTTTTGGTAATTACGTCTGGCGGCCGTCGTGAGCAATAAGCTCAATTGTCAGTAATATTCGTCTACTGTTCGTCTTACTGCTTTTTATAAATGCGACAGTTGTGGTTGCTGCCACGTTCGTCTCGCGTCGTTTCTTCGCCTCCAATCAATGTTGCGAAGTTCCACGATAATTCGAGTTGCAAAAACTTGCACTTCCCTCCATTTTTCTTTCGATTAAAGCATTTGTGGAACTAAGTTAATGGGCGTCAGAAACACACCAGTTGTTCTTGCTAGGTCCTCGCGTTCCTTAACGAACCTGCTACAATAGAAGGAAAACCTGCCAGGTCACATGTTCGAACGTCTCCTCTTCGTCCAAGCACTTTGGACAATAAGGGCTACCAGCTAAGTCTAGGCGATGCAGATATTTTTGGAAGCATCCGCGGGATCAACTTATACGTCCACCGGCTTTTTATTGACCTGCAGTAGCTCTTTAAAATGGCACTTGCGTTGTTAACCTTTGTCGCCTTCTCACTAACAGCTTTAAGATGCTCCCTGAAAGTTACTCTGGCATCAATGTACATGCCAAGATATTTTATATACTTCTGGGATTCTATATCGTGGCTACCAACTGATATTGACAGCTTTCTTCCTGCTTGCTTCTGCTGATCAGCACAAGTTCTGTTTTTTAAGCAGCTAGTTCCAGGCTGGCGTTATTCAACCACCTTTGTATTCTGGCTATGGCATCATTACATACACGTTGCAATCTGTCTATGTGCTTATCAATCACTATCAGTGCGATATCGTCGGCGAATCCTACTGTGGTTTTATTAGCGGGCATTTCGATTTTAAGAATGGCATCATACATAACGTTCCATAGGGTTGGTCCAAGAATAGATCCTTGTGGTACACCATCTGTCACGCTGTAGCTCTTTGGGCTCTCCTCTATATCATACTGCAGTACTCGCTGGTCTAAGAAGCTGCGAATGATTCTAATAAGATAATTTGGTATCGAGAAGCTGCTGAGTGCATTCAAAATATTTGCCCAATTGGCCGTATTAAATGCGTTTTTATGTCTAATGTTATAACTGCACATTTTTTGTCGCTCTAGTGCCATTGAATTTATTAGCACCCTTTTCGGCCAAATCAACTACCATCATTTAGCCAACTAACAGACAGCTGATGTTCGTGCATCACTTCGACTGCCGCACCCTGTACGTACATACATAAGTAAAGCCAGCCTAGTGTATAAGTAATTTTTATTTGAGTAAAAAAGGAAAAAACAAATATTAAGTAATAAATTGAAATTTGGGCAGCAGACTTTTAAGGCTTTGGTATATTCCAAGCATCTAATTTTTGGACTGATTGTCAGCATAGAGAGATGCGAGTGAGTGTAAATATTATATAAATACCAAGGTGAGAGCTTCCAATAAGATGATATTTTCTATCGAGATGAATTTGTGTGACTTAGGAATTAGATTTTTCGCTTTTGTATGGTATTTTTTGCTAACAAAGCTTGCAGAAATGTTCTCAAATATGATGAAGAATGAAATTTTGTTGGTGTATTGAGGTTTAATGGATTTTGCTGCAGACATACTTAGAAATTTTACTCAATGCATTTGGTGTAGTTTTAGTTAACAAAGGAACTTCTATTGTATGATACTACGAATGGTCATTTGCATGCTTTTGTGTATGAATATTTACATGTGCGCCTGGATATAGAATGTGTGTATTTGTTTAAGTTTTGCTTTTACCAGCTTTTTTTTCAATATATCGAAGAGCACACAGTAACACATGGGCTGAGAAGTCCAGGGCCTAACGCTTAGATGGCACTAGTTTTATTGCATTCACCTCCCTTTCAGTTAGTGCTAAACTTAAAAAAAATAACTAATAATATTTCATTATATTCTGTTCCCTAATTCGTGTGTTATTGGGTTAACAGTGATGCTAAGCTTTTTGTTATTTTCAAAATAATGGATCAAAAAGAATTTCGTGTTTTAATTTTACACTACTTGTTGATGGGAAAAATACCGTTGAAGTAAAGCAATGGCTTGAAAAACGTTATGGGGACTCGGCTCCATCAGAAGCAATAATAAAACGATGGTTTGTTGCCTTCAACGTTTTCGTAGAGACACAGATTATGCACAACGCAGTGGACGTTCATCGAGGCGGTAACACCAGAAAACATGAAAAAAATCCACAAAATCGTTTTGAATAATAGAAAAGTGAAGTTGTATGAGTTGGCTGACATCGCAAAGATATCAAAAGTCGGTGTTGGCTTTCTACTGTATGAACGTTTGACTATAAAAAAGCTCTGTTTCCAAGTGGGTGCCGCATTTGCTCACTGTTCACCAAAAATAAAAACGAGTTGATGATTCTAAACAATGGAAAAGCTACATGAATTGCTCCCAAATAGACCATATTCGCCAGATTTGGCTCCCAGTGACTACTGCCTGTTGGCAGACCTAAAAAAATGCTGGCCGGTAGGAAACTTAGCTCGAATGAAGAGGTTATTGCTGAAAAAGAAGCCTATTTTGAGGCAAAAAAAACATAAATCGCTCTACAAAAGTGATATTAAAATGTTAGAGCGGCGCCAGAATTATTGTGTTGTTCTTGCTGAAAATTACATTGATGAATAAAGTTAATTTTGAACAAAAAAACGTGTGTTCTTTGTTAACACCGGGTTAGGTTAGGTTAGGTTGTAATGGTTGCCCAATAGGGCCCACTTGGACGAAATAGTTTGGTTCGTCCTTTGTGATACCATTGAAGGACAAGGAGGGGGAGGAAGGGAAGGGATGGGGGAGTGGTGAGTGCTTGTGGACTACACCGGGACTTCTCAACCCATGTGTTTTGTAAACAGCCACTCGACTCTCACTCCTGCTCTCAGAGAGTACTGCCCAACAAGCCGGCATGCGCCCGCAATGGAGCAACATTTCTCGATCTCTACGTACCACCGCCGAAGAAGAAATCGGATTCCGGCGAGCCCGAAAACAGTTGGTACGACGAGGAATGGCATGCTGCTGCAGAAAGCAAGGATGCCGCCTATAGAGCCATGTGGGATCGCTACCGAGAGCTAAGAAAGGAAGAGCGACCTATTACCGGAAAGAAGAAACGAGAGGCTGGAATAAGTGAGTGCGAGGAGCTTGAGATGCCGGCCAACAGGAACAACGCCCGAAAATTCTATCAGAAAGTTCGGCGACTTACAGAAGGTTTCAAGACCGGGGCGTTTTCCTGTAAGAACAAAGGCGACGAACTGGTGACTGACAACCAGAGCATACTTAAATTATGGAGAGAACACTTCTCGAACCTGTTAAATGATGAGAGCTGCGCATATTAGAGAGAATGTGAAGATCCCGATACGATGGATGACGACGGAATTGTCGTTCCGCTACCCGACCATGACGACAAAATATTGTCGGATGAAAGGATGTCTGTCGATTGGAATTTAAGTATGCTCTGCCCAATCCATAAGAAAGGCGATTCTGCAATTTGTGCCAATTACCGCGGGATTAGTCTTCTAAATATCGCCTATAAGGTTCTAGCGAGCGTATTGTGTGAAAGGCTGAAGCCCACCGTCAACCAACTGATTGGACCTTATCAGTGTGGCTTTAGACCTGGAAAGTCTACCATCGACCAAATATTTACAATACGCCAAATCTTGGAAAAGACCCATGAAAGAAGAATCAACACACACCATCTTTTCGTCGACTTCAAAGCTGCATTCGACGGTACGAAAAGGAGTTCCCTGTATGCCGCGATGTCTGATTTTGGTATCCCCGCAAAACTAATACGGCTATGCAAGACGACGTTGCTCAATACCAGCAGCGCCATCAGAATTGGGAAGGACCTCTACGAGCCGTTCGATACCAAACGAGGTTTCAGACAGGGTGACTGGCTGTCGTGTGACTTCTTTAACCTGATGTTGGAGAGCTTCGTACGAGCCGCAGAACTTAATCGCTCAGGCACAATATTTTATAAGAGCGAACAATTGTTGGCGTATGCCGATGATATCGACATCATCGGCCTTAACAACCGCGCTGTTAGTTCTGCCTTCTCCAAACTGGATAAAGAGGCAAAGCGAAGGACAAAACGAAGTACCCCCTGTCTGCAAACATACAGTCGGCGCACTCGCGTGTCGGCATCTACGTGGCTGTTGACAGTTATGATTTCGGGGTTGTACGGGACTTCCTATAATTAGTAACTAGTATTAACACCGATAACAATGTCAGCCTTGAAATCCAACGTAGAATCTCTCTTGCAGACAAGTGCTACTTTGAACTAAGTAGTCAACTGAGCAGTAAAGTCTTCTCTCGACGAACTAAACTAACACTCTACAAGGCTCTCATCATGCCCGTCCTAACGTATGGCGCAGAAGCGTGGACGATGACAAAATCCGATGAAGCGACGCGTGGAGGGTTCGAGAGAAAGATGCTGCGCACGATTTTTGGACTTTGCACGTTGGCAACGGCGAATATCGCAGGCGATGGAACGATGAGCTGTATGAGCTTTACGACGACATAGACATAGCGCAGCGGCTACGTTGGCTGGGTCATGTCGTCCGAATGGATATAAACCCTTCGGCTATGAAAGTATTCCATGCGGTACCAGCTGGTAGTAGTAGAGGAAGAGAAAGCCCTCCCCTGCGTTGGAAAGATCAGGTGGAGAAGGACTTGGCTTCACTTGAAGCAGGTGAATCGAAAAGGTTTTTGATTCTAGCAAGAAAAAAAAAATTCCACAAACGGCAAATATTTTATTTAAAACGAATACCTCTAAGCGCTCAGAACTTTTTATTTGACTGGATATTACATTAAAAATAGTAAAGGTTTGAATGGAGCTTTGCTTTTTAAATTTAAGGCCGATAATATCAAATGTTGGCGCTGTTGAAAAATTTAGTTTGTCTTGCTTAAATGCAAGCTTTTGTATGCGATGCACGTTTTCAACCAAAATTGGACTGTACATACAAGGGGGGTTCAATAAGTGTACCCGTGTTAGATATGGAGACACAATTTTTTCAAAATTTTACACTTCTTCCTACGCTCCAGTCATTTTTTTCACCACTCCTAAAACAGGATTAGTCGAACTCCCCAAAATACGAACTAAATTTTTTTCTCGCGCGCCATTTCTTCAAGTTAGGGAACAAGAAAAAGTCTCAGTGGTCCCCTGGTATCGGTTGAATACGGGGAGTGTGCCAGCAATTCATAACGCAATCCGCGCAGTTTGACGGTCATAACTCGGGATGAATGTACTAGTGCGTTATCGTAATGAAACAGCATCTTCTTGTTCGCCAAATGCGGCCGTGCCTCCTTGAATTTTTTGTCAAAGCGGTTCAATACCTCACTGGTCCAGTGACCGTTCTTCCTTTTTCTAAAAAAATCGCTGAGGATGACGCCGTGAGCATCCCAAAAAATCGTCGCCAACCGACCTTTCCGGTCGATGGAGCTATCTTCATCTTCTTTGGAACAGATTCACCGGCAGAAATCAATTGTTTTGAATGTTGCTTAGTTTCTGGTGTGTAATGATGACTCCAGGTTTCACCAGCGGTGGCAACTCCATGCAAAAATTCCTTCGGATCTAACTTAAATTGCTCCAAACACTGTTTCGAAGTTGACAGCCGCATCCGCTTGTTGCCCACCGTGGGCAAACGCGCCACCCATCGGGTCGACAATTTCTTCTTTGTCAACTTGGCATGTAAAATATTAATTGCCGTTCCGGTCGACACACCTATAGGCTCTGTTATATCACGCACTTCCGTTCGTCGATCAGAGAGTGTCATGTCGTGAATGTTTTGAATGATTTCCTCGGTAACCACGTCTGTCGGGTGTCCTGGTCGCTCCTCATCAAAAACAGATGTTCGTCCACGTTTAAATTCGTTGAACCAATATCTAACTGCGGTCGTAGAAGGAGCAGCGTTTCCATAGACAGCATCCGACTTTGCTTTTATCTCCACGCATTTTTTCGCATCCAAACACAAAATCCGAATTGCCGTACGTTACTGCTCTTTTTCCATCTTAGCAAAAATTACGAAACAAGTCTTACTCGAATAGCGACCAAATCCAAACTAACCTAGCAATCGGTCCGAAATTTGATTCGCCGTCGTTTGATAGATGGCGTCACACGGTGCTAACACCAATTTCCCTCACGAACGCCCTTTGTCATCAAACATGGCTACTTATTGGACCGCCCTCGTATTGTACGAGTATGTCTGTAAATGCGTACGAAGGAAAGGAAGTGTAGTAATATATCCGTATGAGACCCCATAAGGTCCTGCAATTGAAGTTAGATAGATGGGCATATAACCACTTACACTAAAAGATACAAGAAAATAATTTAAAAAAGTAAAAAAATAATTTAAAAGTAAACATTTTCTTAACATCTCTTTTCACAGCAAAAAAAAAAAAAAAACGTGAAATCAATGAACCTTAAAAACTCGCTACTTAAATTTTCGTCAAATTCAACTGAATGAATGCATCATCCTTGAAGCATCTAATGTGTTCACCTTTTACCCATTCAGAAAACACATTCCCACCATCACCACCACCCCCACCAGACAACCGAATGCGAGTACGCCAGCAGCTCGTTGGTAAAATATAATACTGTTTCACCAGCAGATCTAAAAGGAACTGGAGCAAAATAAGTAGAATCCGCGGATGGAGTGATGCCGGCAAGCACTTAACTGGCGCGTAATTTACGAGTGCGCGCTTCAATGCTTGCGCCAGGTTAGTGAACTCCCAGCACCTGCCGCCGCTACTTCCTCCACCCGATTTCCTACTCAACCACGCACCGCACTGTGTTCACCTATTCACTCGTTTAGGCTAGGATTTGGCATCGCCGCATCGCACAAAGAAAATGTAGCATGAAAGAAAAATTCACAGCCGCAGCACAACGAGGCGAACTGCAGCAGGCGTGCGAGCGGTGAATTTCACAGGCAGGAAATTACGAAAAATGTTGGCTATTGACGGTGAAGAAATTCGTGTGCGAGTGTGTAGGTGTGAGTTCGGTGTAAAATAGCTGGTGAATGCTACAAATCATCAGAGTTAATTTCCACTAGTTATAACTGCTACACACTTTCTTTTCTTCGCTCTCCCATGCAAGCACTTTTTGCGTGATTATTTTCATTTTTTTCTCGGTTTTTTTTTTGTAGTACTCTTTTGTGTTAATAAAATGTGAGCAATGTGCCAGCGGTGGCGCTGCTGGCGCTATTTGCTACCACTACTACTATTACGACTACTAATACAGCTTCCTGTGTTGGCGCTAAAATTACGCAGATTATTAAAATGAAAAATTGCATTTGCGCAGCATTCGGTTGCAGCTGCTTGCGCTTAATGTGCGGAAATGTGGCAACGCTATCGACATCAACACCAGTGCACGGCATATTTTGTGGCACAAAGCAGTGGTGTTAGTCAGAAGCGGAACGCATCCCATTGGATTGCATTTGGCGCATAAGGCTTTTACAGTTTCTACAATTACTTAAAATCTCAAAGTCTAATGGCTTAACTGTTGTGTGTTGCACGGCTTGCAAAGGCTAAGGTAAAGGTATATAAAATTTTTCCCAAAAGCTAATCGTAGAAAGCGAAATTCTGCTCTTACGCCTAGAATAGAACATAAATATGAGAAGAGAGATTATTTGTATTTATACAAAGTTCAAATTCATATTTAAGTGAATTTTTTAATGTCTCCCAAGTATTGTGTGAGAGAACAGGAAAGTATATTCAACATACAAATGGAAAATTCTTCTGCTTCAATCTTCTATATAAATGAGAAAGTTTTTTTGTGTGTTTGCAATTTAAAGACTCCGAATTAGTCGTGGTATGAGTTTCCTTTTATATTCGCGCGCACTTCTACGCAAAGGTATTATACAGTTTTTATGAGAATAGATTTCATTGTATAAAAAACGTCATAAAGCAAAGTTCCAAACTTGGTATGAAATTCAAAAAATTGAAAAAAGTTCAACAACTACCATCAAAACTTTCAACTTCTTAATCAGAATCTTTAGAAGACTTTTGGATGTGTAAATTTCTGTAAATTTCAAGTCGCTGAAAAATCAGCTTCATTTTTAACAATTTTTTTTTTTCGTTTAAACATACATTCGGAAATCCTCTATATTAAAAAAATTGCTCAATCTCGTATACAAAAAAATTGTCAAAAATCTGCGCCATTTCAGAGGTAGGCTAGGTTAGGTTAACCTGGTTGGCAATAAGCCACGCATAGACCTTTTGGTCCCTAGCGATACCAGATGAAGACCGACCTCTATGAATAAAGTAGACATCATGTAGGATGTCAGCGCTTTTGGCGAATCTAAGCAGCGCTGGGAGATCCGCTTTTGAGACGTCCTCCAGACCCTCAAACAATAGGGCTCCCAGGCATTTTAAACGCATTTTTGATAATGCCGGACAAACGCACAGAAGGTGTTCTAAAGTTTCCTCAACATCCTCTCTGCATTTCCTGCATTTGTCCGTGTTAGCAATCCCTATCTTGTACGCATGTGCAGCCAATAGATTGTGATTGTGATTAGCATACCTGTAACAGTTCTGCAGTCCTTGCGCGAGAGCGTAAGTACGAATTGAGTCAGTTTTTTGTCGTTAGTTCTACGCATGACTTTCGCTGTTTTGCATGTGGTCAGATTAGTCCACCTATCTTCTACTCGCCTTTTCATGTAGTCGTCCATTTAGTTGTATATTGTATTTAGCGGTTTTGGTATGTCGTTCTCTAAAAAAGATAGCTGGCTTGCCAACAGAATTTTGGGTCTTCAGGACATCTGAAACGAAAAAGTTAAAAACTGATTATTATTCTGTAGGCTTGTCATTCTGGCAGGTACTACAATGAGAATTTTTTTTTTTTTTTTTGAAAAATAACAAAATGGCGGACTTTTGAAAAAGGTATGTTTTTCGGGTGGAAATCAGGCTGTAGTATGGAAAGTTAGGGCTGAAACGAAACGAAAGCAGCATCTGCCAGAACTACTGGCAATAACTGATGAAAATTTCAGATCAATCGGTTAAATAGAATTTGCTGTAGGTCGTTGACAGACCAGAAAAACGTTGTTTTGAGAAAAACGCGTTTGAAGTTTTCGAATGGATTTTCTTGACAAAATTCGTACTTATATTACTCGTCTATGCCTGGTGCATACAATAATCCTTCGGTTTTTTCGTAGTCATCATTTTCAGGCTTGACCTGGCCGCTTAAGAAGCCTTAGCTGCGTCTTTATCCGCCTTTGATACCCGAGCGGCATTGTTTTCGTAGCGTAGCTAGCAGCGTGCCTACCGATTGTGACTCCCATAGTGTCCATAACTTTCAAAATAGTAAGAAATCCTTCATTGAAACTGCATGCAGCTGTCAATGTAGCAATTTCAAGGGTCTTTTGCCCAACAAAAATATTTTTGGGAGGGATGTGAAATCACGTTTTGCCCACGAACCATCGCCTGAGTACAATCTCGTCTTCAGTGCGACCGTTTTTAACATTTTCTGTTTTTTCTTCATTCACGGCTTTTTTAAAAACGAGTTTAGCTACGGGTTTTACGGCAATCGATATATGTTCGAGAATATTGTAATAACGACTTTTATTTGGTCTAGTACCTAAATCCGTCATTGAGCATAACAAATTTGTGCCAGGTAATTTGATAGCGTAAACAAAACGCTGATTGACTTCAAATGCTTTTCCCACTTTCGGAAAAGAATCAATTTCATGTATAGTTATAAATTTATAATAATATCAGTATTACACAACTTTACACTGTAAAAAGTTCTGTAAAGCCGTAAACACTAAACTAAAACAGAGAAGAACGTATGTGCAGCTATCGTCGACGAGAGGTTCCAAGTCGACTTGACTCTTTACTTGACCGATTTACTCGTTGAATCAGTATTTTTTTCAGATGTGAATCTATTACCTCGAAAACTTCTCTTACGTTCACGCTTACCAGGATACCTCGCATTGCCTCTCTTTACTTTTCTATCCATTTTCACTTTTCGTCGATGTTTACGCACGAGAGAACGAACGTATACGGATGCTTATTTTCAAAATTCTTCAAAATGCTCCAAAATAAATGTGTAGTAATGTGCATATATCTTTCAGGTATATCGAGCAGGTATAACAACGATGCAATATATTACAAGAAGGGGTCAAGGAGAAGGCCCCTTCTTTTGTTCTGAAGTCTGCAGTTGCCATGTGTGCCATGTCTTTACTGATATTTTGAATTTTAGTCTAAAATTTTCACATTATATGTATTTTCAACTTATTTTACTTTTAAATATTAAAAAAAAAACATTTTTTTTTCAAATTTTTACCTTAATCACGACGGTTAAATATTTAGGACTTTATCTCGACTCAAAGTTAAGTTTTGATTACTATGGGAAATGCGTCATGCCCGCTCTGAACTCTAAGCTTGGATTTATCATATGGAACTACTGAAAATTTATTGGTCCTCTGACATCAAGACTCTTGCCTTATAAGTTCTACTTTTGACTTCATTTGGGATCCCGACTTCGCCGCACGATGTACAGAATGCAAAATGTGTGGCTAAAATCAGACCATTAACCGGCTCTCAGCGATTTATGTAGAAGAAATCAGCTAATTTGCTGACGAAGCAGGAAATGTGACAGCGGTTGGTTTATGAAGAAACTGAGTTTGTGTTAGTGAAATACGAAAAAGGTCAACACAGCCTACGCTCGTGTCACTTCTTTGCTGTGTGAACAACGACTGATTGGACGAGAGTGTGAATATGTATGAAATGAGCGCGCAGAACTCGGAAATCCAATTACTTTCACAATTTTGCTTCGTATGACCAAACCTTGTAATCTATTATTCTTGGATTCACCATACCTTCTGATTGATTGAAGAGTATTAATACAAAATTCACTAAATTTGTTCTTCGTCGAATGTCTTCTCATAATTGTATGGCAATTTATAATCACGGTTTTGAATTTTCACCCAGCTAGGGGAGTCGCAAGATAATAAGTTTTTAGAAAATAAGTTTTTTTTAATTTTATTAATTTTAAAAATGGCGCTGAAGTTGACTCTCTCGAAAAATTGGACCTGGGCGGTGTTGTCCATTTTGGCTCTTCTGTTTATCTGAAACACAAAAACCAAACAAATTCAGTATCACTCCCGTATCAGTCCCGTTCTAGAATAAAAACAAAAAAAATTTGACAAAATGGTGCGGTCGTGAATTCGACACCCTAAAAATCAGGTTTTTTCATTTTTTTAATAAAAAAAAAAACATAATTGAAATAATAATATGATTCCAGTAAAGGCGATAGCCATTGATATTGTGAGCAACATATTAAAATTTCAGACGATTCGGTTAAACAGTTTTTTTTTTTTTTTGGCAACGGCAGGCCGAAAAAAGTCGTCGAGATAATTGAATTTAAAGTTTGAGGTACAGCAGCGCACGGACAGCTCTCTAAGTAGTTAATGGGAGAAGCTATAATATTGGAAATTTCCTTATGAAAATATCACAGTACATTCTTAAGATGATATACTTTCGAAATATCGAAAAAATAAAAAATCCATTTCATGAAATTTCTAGACCACCGGGTTCCCTTAAAGTAAAATGAAATCGTGTATGAAATCAATAAACAAAATTAAAAAAGATGAACTATTTTAATTTTATATATAAAATCATAAATTTTAGACATATTTTCTAGATAAATCTCTTATAATAAATGTGAAGGTTTCCTGCCTTGTTTCTGCCGTTGTTGTACTTGGTGCAGTAGTAATTGCGGATTTTTTTAGAAAATCAAAGAAAATTTTTTCATGAAACTAAATAACTTTATTCTGTAATGTATTGCCCATTTCGATAAATGACCTTTTGCCATCTTCCCAACCCAAAAATGTGTGTGGTCTTGCTTTGTCATGATGGAATACCAGACTTTTTCGATTTGTCAATTCGGGACGCTTTTCTTCAACTGCATTGTTTAATTTCGTTAGTTGTTCAATGTAGATTTCAGAATTGATCGTTTGGTTGGGTGGTAAGAGTTCAGAGTTCTTCTGATGAATATCAGCTCTTGATGTTGTTTGAGTTGGTTCACCTGGCTTACTCCACGGTCTTTACCGCTTGATATTGTTGTAAACAACATATTTTTCATCGCCACTTATCCAATCGTTTTAAAAATGGAACATTTTCATTATGTTTCTTAAGCAAATCGCAGCTGTTAATGGGTTGCGATAAATGCGTTTCTTTCAGTTCGCGAGCAACCCACGTGGCGAGTTTTTGAACATAGCCAAGTTGTTTTAAGTGATTTTCAATGCATGTAAGTAATGCTTGAAACTTCTCTGCAATCTCACGTGTTGAACTGTGACGATCCGAATCGATTATTGCTTTCATTAGGGCGTCATCAACTTCAACTGGACGACCAGAGCGTCTTTCATCTTTGATTGGCAAACCAATTTTGACACTGCCGTTCTTTTAAGGCTTCGTCACCATAAACAGCACATAACTTTGTATTATCTTGCGATGCGGTTTTCCCTTTGCGGAAACAAAAAAAGGAAAATATGACCAAAATGTTCCAAAATGTTCCAAACGAAATCTACACAACCGATCAAAAAACTTTTTTTACTGATTGACCGCTGAATTGCCAAATATCAAATAACAATATCAAATAACAGTTATATCGTCTTGCATTTATGGACTTGTGGCTGTTTGGTATGTAGTCCATGTCTACCTTATAATTGAATAACAGATATTTTCGACTATCCTGAGCATGCCAGTTTTAACGAAATAGTCGAACCAGAATGTAGGCCTTTTGCTGGAATTTTTTGTTGCTTTACCGGCATTTTCGTTGCTAAGAATTCCGTTGTGTACAGGAACCCACATAACTTTTATTTTTGCCTTTTGCTGGAACTATTTATTTCCAATGTTATCAATTCAATGTTCTCTGCTGTCTGAGCTCGATAGAGCTGCGAGCCCAGATTTACTGTCCGTGCGATTACACATTTCCCCTTAGTAGAGGAGACGAGTTTTATGTCAATGGTCTCGGTGGTAAATATCGAGTTGTGTGGGAGTAGAAGACTAGTCCTAAGCATGCTTCCCATATCAGATACCACAGCAAATGAAGTGAAATCGTTTTCCTTAGAGCAGTCAGTGTAAATAAAGTTCCAGCCTTCACCATGCCAATAGTTCTTGATGACTAGCATAGCATTGGTAAACAAGTTTATAGATGCTTATTGATGAGTTACCCAGCAGATTTTGAATGCAACTTAAATTCAAATAGAACTTTCCAGATCAATAAAACAAACGAATTAGATTTCCAAGACTTTCAGAAAGTGTGTGATTCTACAGGGTCCGCCACTCGAAGTGCAACCAAGAGAAAAGGCCATAAATTTAGCTTGGAAAACTATTTTTATTCAATTCAAAGCAAAAAAAGGTGTGAAAATAATACAAAATTAAGAATCGCTTTACTTTTGCGATTTGCGAGACGATCCAGAAACGAACCGCAAGCTGCCCGAATGTGACTTGCAGGTATTTTGGGCCACTCGTGAACAATTGATTTTTTGATCGCCTCGAGACTGGTGAATCTTTTAGTTCGGACTTTGCTCGCCAAAATAGTCTAAAGAGAATAATCCATCGGATTCGCGTCTGGTGATTTCGAGAGCCATTGTGTGAACGTTATGAGGTTCGGAACGCTGTTTTCAGTCATTCTTGGTTCACTCGAGCTTTGAAAGACGGCGCCGAGTCCTGTTGACACGTTCACGGTCTCCCACCAAAATGTTTGTCTGCCCACGGCGAGCAACGTTCAGAATACTTTCCCAATAATATTTCGCATTTACCTTGACGTCAGGCTCGATAAAAACTATTGGAGAGCGCCCATCTGCGGTTACAGCGGCCCAAACCATTACCTGTACTGCCGGCGGTTGCTGCCTCCTGGTGGCCAATCGATGACTCAAATCCTCGTATGAACGGTCGGTCAAATAAGCCCTATCGTTTTGGAAGTTTTCGAAATGCGCAATTTGAAAAAGTGTCTCGTCAGAAAACACAATGTTCGGAAAAGTACTGCTTTCGGCCAAGCGAAGCAACTCCTTCGCTCTCTCAAGTCTGACTTGTTGCTGCTTTGGTGTGAGATCATGCGCCTTTTGGATCTTGTAAGGCTTCACTTTGAGATCACTTTTCAGTATGCGGCGGATGCTATGGTCAGATATTTTCAGTTCTTTCGCCATTTGATTGGCACTTCGTCTGGGATTTCGCTCAAGTCGCTTCTTCACTTTTTGAACCATTTCACGTGACGTTGCAGTTTTTTGATGACCACCTCCATGACGTTTCGGGATTCTGCCAGTATCAACGAGTAACGTGTAATGATGCGATAAACAAAAACTTTATTTACTTTAAGGGGCTCGAGCTCACGAAAAATCGCTGGTTGTGATTTTCCAGCCAAATATAATGTAATCAGACTATTAGGTTTGAGATTCATTACTGATTTTCTTTTTTCGCGTTTATTCTCGGCAAAATGCTTCCTCACGCCTGTAAACAATACCCTGGACTGTAATTTAGCCAACTAACAGACAGCTGATGCACGAGCGCTCTGAAGTTGATTACATTTCGAAGGCCGGACCCTGTAGTGCAGTTCATAGTTGGATCTGGAAATAAAAACTAAAAAGATTTAAAACAAATTTTGTAAAAAAAATTTGAATTTTTCTTTTTTTAGAGGTTTTAATATTCTATTAATTTAGTACCGACGGTTCACTGTACATCTCATACCTTAAAACACAGGGTGAGCCATCTTTGCATTTTCATGAGTTTCGGCACTTTTCTTGCCAGGCGCCTATTTCGATTTCGTGTTTCAGCATTTGAATTATTTCTGAATGGCCAACGTATAATTAATTTATCGCTAACAGAGTCCCACAAGAAATAGTCTTTGAGAGCCAAATTGCAACTTTTTGGCGGCAAATTTAATATACTTTTATTTTAAAGTAATTTTTCTAAGATCTAACCGTAAAGTAAATTTTTAACATAACTCAGACTTTATTTTAGCTTTCAAAGCCAAAAACATTGGTTGCTCAAATTACAAGCTCTAAACGGGCCACCCTGTACAACTAAACCCTACCCGCTTAACTCTCCTGCAAAGTTAGACGAACGTGCGCCCTATGCAGTAATACAAATATTTTATCAGCTAACAATATTTATTGTAATTACAAATGTAATCACAAAACAAAGTAAATTTGCATTCACATTTCGCAGTGAAATTGAGCGCAGCATTCGGCTTCCAACCATTTATTTTGAAAATCGCCGGCAGACGGGTTTAGTTTTCTATTCGCTGCAAAGCGCATTGCAACTACAATATATAATAATAAAAAGTGCAGCGAGTGTTATTGAAAATTGTGTTTCTAATAAAATATTGTAAAAACTAATCAAAAGTAATAGCGCAGTGCAAATAGAAACACCGCGAGCATATGTACATATGTGGGTGTGTGTGTGTATAAGGATTACAAATGTCAATTGAATTCAATGAAGATGAGCTGGTGCCGCCTGAATGGTTGGACAATACGTTCTTTCAGAAGGTCGTGCAAAATATAGAATAGTGCAGGGGCGTGCCAAAGGTGTAACTTAATATAAAAATATATAGGCGTAACAACTATCAAATAAATTCATGTGTGTATAGTAGGGAGGAGCAAATGTTTAACCAGGAAAATGTTTAGAAAGATTTCAAATTTTTAGTTTTTCTTGTCACCGACGATGCTTTTGAATTTAGCAGGTAGAATCAAATTAGAATTTGAAATATTTATAAGCAACACCATGAAAGCCAAGTGAAAAATATTTGAGTATATTTCTGAATATTTTTGAAAAGGATTGCCAACCATTTATAAATTTGTAAAACATAAATGAAAAGAATCAAAAATTTCAAAAAGTTCATTTAAAAGATTTTAAGGAAGATTTAAGTGGGACATATTTTTCGATAGGGTTGCCACCTAATTTTCTACAAGAAAAAAAATAATTTTAACAAATTAATAAGCACGAATACACCATAAAAGCCAATAGAAAAATATTTGAGTACACTACTGAATATTTTTGAAAAGTATTGCCAACCATTTATAAAACATAAATGAAAATAATCAAAAATTTAGTTATTTCTGATAATATTCACACAAAAAAGTCCATTTAAAGGAGTTGAGGCAAGATTTAAGTGGGCAATATTTTTCTATAGGGTTGCCACCTAATTTTCTATAGGAAGAAAAAAATTGTTTTAACAAATTAATATGCAATAATACACCATGAAAGCCAGATGAAAACTTTTCAGTAACTTACGGAATAATTTGAAAAGGATTGCCTACAGTGTTTAAAATATAAATGAAGTGCATCAAAAATTTAATTATTTCATTTAATATTCACAAAACAGATCATTTGAAAGAGTTAAAAGAAGATTTTATTCGGAAATATTTTTCTATAGGGTTGTCACCCAATTTTCTACAAGAAAAAATATATAAATATGAAATAATTTGAACAAATTAACATGCAATAACACGCCATGAAAGCCAGATGAGAAATATTTGAGTAAATTACTGAATATTTTTGAGAAGGATTCCCAACAGTTTTGAAAGCATAAATAAAGTTATTGAAAAATTTAGTCATTTCTGATAATATTCATAAAGAAGTTCATTATGTTTAAGAAAGATTTAATTGGGAAATATTTTTCTATAGGGTTGCCACCTAGTTTTCTACAAGAAAATTAAGAAACAAAAATTTTATAAATTTTATATAAATAAAACATTTTTCAAAATTCTAATTGGCCACAGCTGCTAGAAATTCGTAGTGAATCCCAAAAAAGTATTTTTAAATTTTTCTTAGCAGCCAGTCGGCAACTTATATATACCTATATATAATTTTCGCGTACACCCTTTTTGGATGTTTGGCCGAACTTCTCCTCCAATTGTCGTGTGGAGAAGCTTTTTCATGGCAGAAATACACTCGGACGTTTGCCATTGCCTGCCGAGGGGCGAACGCTATTAGAAAAAAACGTTTTCTTAATTTTTTGATCCTTCACCGAGATTCGAACCGACGTTCTCTCTCTGTATTCCGAATTGTAGTCACGCACCAAGCCATTCGGACGCGACGGCCGCTTATAATAGTTATTTTCTCAAACAGATGTGCTCAAAAGAATATTTCATATGTTTTCACACTACCCTAATGTAAACAGTTATAGGAAAAATGCTTTGACAAAAATTTGATAACAAATAACTATTTTCAAAAAAATTCCCACACATTACTCACACGCTACCCTAACGTAAAAGATAAGTGCAAATGTGTGCGTGACTATTTATGCAATAATAAAACTATTTACAAAAGTAACTCCCATGCCCTAATGTATAAGATAAGAAAAATGTAGTAAATGAATATTTATTTGATTAATAAAAAAATAAACAATTGGCGCGTACACTTCTGTTATGTGTTTGGCCGAGTTCCTCCTCCTATTTGTGGTGTGCGTGTTGATGTTGTTCCACAAATGGAGGGACCTACAGTTTCAAGCCGACTCCGAACGGCATATATTTTTATGAGGAGCTTTTTCATGGCAGAAATACACTCGGAGGTTTGCCATTGCCTGCCGAGGGGCGACCGCTATTAGAAAAATGTTTTTATTAATTTTGCTTTCACCGAGATTCGAACCAACGACGTCTCTGTGAATTCCGAATGGTAACCACTCACCAACCCATTCGGCTACGGCGGCCGATTTTGATTAGCTTTTCATATTTGATAATAAATACAAAAATCGGTAGTAATCACAAAAATTAAACCTTGATAAAAAAGGAATATATGAAACGTTTGCAAATACCCATTACCAAATATTTATTTCCATTTAATTATTTTATTTATATCACAACAAAACTGTTCAATAACTTACACTACTTGGAAATCTCGTATTTTGGAAGTGAAACTTGTAGAGTAAAATTTCAAAGCCATGTAATGTTTTGGGCATATTCGTTCCGCGAGAGAGAAAAAAGATATAACGTAGAGGAAAAGGAGAGAGAGAGCTATACCTTATATATATCTTAGATACACTTTAGGCTATTTTTCCTGAGCTTTTCCTTGTGATTGCTAATTTCTAGTGAGAAATTACACTGCCTACTTTTTGGCAGTATATTTCCTTGGTGCCTACTGTTTGGGGCTTTTTTGGTCCGAATTTTTGGCGCTTTTTTTGGTGCCTATTTTTTGGCGCTTATTTCCGTTTCCTGGCTAGTGCTTGAGCGTACTATAAAGTGCTATTCATTCCGGCGTCGGATTTATTGGTATTGCCTTGCTGTAATTTGTGCCGTTGCTGCGGTCCTGGAATCGCTGCGTGTGTGCGGGTGATAAACGCTCGGAGTAGTGCGCATTGTTGCCACGGTTTGTGTCCGGCGTTTACCTACACTGGTCGACTTTTCTCCGTTTTTTATAAATTTTGTCTATTTGTATTCTCTGCAAATGTTGTGAATTTATTTAGATATATATTCTTTCTCTCTCTCTCATTCTCTCTCGGGTCTCTCCCACTTTCTTGGTCTGCCTTGAAAGTTTCACTTCTGTTATGTGTACTACGCTACACGCACTTTTTTTGTTTTATTTTATTTATATTTAATCTCGTATACTCCCTTAATCCCTAAAATAAAGTGTGTAGATTGTAATTCATTTTCTTTCCTTACCTTACCAGATCTATGACCTACTTATTAGACCCGCCACCCAGAAGGGAGATCACTATGCAAGTGTCATGTTTCGCGCCAACTTCAAGTATACGTGCAACAACAGAAGAGTCAAAGAGCAAATAGTCGTAATAAAAACTGTGCCGGCGCAGCACTCGGCGAAGTACCAGCACCTTAACGAATCACATTTCTTCGCCAACGAGGCACTTATCTACAGTGAGGTGATACCCCAATTCGAGGCAATTTGGCGACATTATGGCGAAAATATCAAATTCGGTGGACGGTAAATAAAAGTGTACAGCGTACAGTGAAAAAGAAAATAATAAATAAACTTTAAAAGGAAATAAATTTACCAGAAATGGCGATACAAAGTTGTGAGAATTTTTTTTTTTTTACATAAGGAACTTAAAAGTTCACTAACCAAAAATACCGCATTTATAGCATTTTTTAATTTTCTTCTTTTCTCCCTTTCTTCTTTTGTGCTCTTTATTTGCTCATCTCGCAGTGCCCTTTACAGCGCACTTCAGCCACATCCCGTCATTGTGTTGGAAGATTTATGTCTTGCCGGCTACGACATCTTGCGCGACCGTCTGTTCAGCCTCGCCGAAGTCAAGGCATGTTTGCACAAGTTGGCCTGCTGGCATGCTGTCAGCCATAAAGTGACACTGCAACAACGAGATGTCAGCCGCACACCTGCGCCAACCGAAGCAGAGCAGTGTGAGCGCGCTGCCCGGGCAGCGGTGGTGTCGCTGCAATATGGCCTCTTCACCGCAACGAATCTAATGAATTCGGCATTCATGCACAATGGCCTGCGAAACATGATTGCGGCTCTTGAGCAGGCAGGTGGATTTGAAGTTTATTTAACCAAATTGCGGGCTATGCAGCCGCAGGTGCTGGAGCGTTGCCTGGAAATGAACAATGCATACGGTGTGGGTGTGCAGGGTCCCATTTATGTGCTCAATCATGGTGATTTTCATACGTGCAATCTGATGATGCGGCGGGCGGCTGGTGGACATGTGGAGGATACAGTATTTGTAATTAAAAGCAATCACAGTTATACCCACACATTACTAGGCCGTTGAAGTCGAAATTAAAACAAAAATGTAGCTCGCATTTGCAGATCGACTTCCAAGCAAGCTTTTTGGGTCCTTCCTGCTGTGATTTGCAATACTTGAGTATCACTCTGTTCGAACGGCGTCTGCGTGATGAGAAGCGTGAAGAGCTTTTTGGATTCTACTTTCAGTGCTTTGTGGAAGGTTTACGAAAATTGCAATACTCTGGAAGTATACCAACCTTCGAAGACTTTAAAGCAGACTGTAAGCGTTGGCGGCATTTTGGTGCGTACTTGACGGATTTTCTGTTTAAATATTTTCTTATGAGATTTTTGCTGCTCAGAAATTTATCTGCTGGCTACTAATCTACCATTGACCACTATCGATCCCCGGAAAGGCAGTGATGTGGACATAAACCGAATATTTAATGAGGAGAAATATCGCACCGCCTACTATAAGAATCCCGATTACATTGCCTATTTGCGTGAATTATTGCCAAAGTACTTGGCTGAAGGCTACTTGGATTGATTGAAACATATACAAGTTTTAGCCAAAATATTATATTAATTATCAATTTTCCTAAAAATAAGCCATAGTCTACATCTTAATAAACTTAATATTCTTCTATTGCCCCAATAAGATTTTATATTATTTTAAACAGATCTGGAATGCACGATAGATAAGGTGACAGACACAATCCTACCTAAAGAGTCTCATAAAAGTGCAATGATTGGTTTGTGTAGGTATAGCAAGTAAGCTCTGATTGAAACTTCAGGCGGTGCTGAAAGTGATCCCACATATTTCACCCTTTGATGTTAAAGGAATAGCGGCCAAATCTGCTTCTTGGATCAAATCAGCAGGGATACTAAAAGAAAGCACGGTCGGTCATGCATCAGTTCTACTATTTCTGGAACACTTGCAAGGTACATCGGAAACAGACTATCTGGTTCGCAAGATAGATCTCAACAAAAATTGTAAAATCAATCACAAATTATCGAGAGAAAGGATTGGCCAACCAGACAGTCATATCAGATAATAATGCACAACTATCCTTTGATTGCTCCGTTAGACTCCCAGACGGGTGTAACGTCTTCAAGCTGATCTCAATCTACGCTATAGACAAAGCAGCAAAAACGATAAGACTTTAAGGGCTTACCTACAGCAAGCCTTACCATTTTTTCGATAGTCAAGCAGCGATCAAGGCACTGGCCTCAGCGCGCGCCAATTCAAGATGTGTTAAGAATGCAGGAGGTCGCTTTCGCTTATCCAACAACACAACACCACACTTCATTGGAGTGGAGACAAATGAAATAGCGCATGAGTGTGCAAGAAAAGGCACTGAGCTTCAGCGAGTAGTAGAAGACATAAGCATTTCCCTATACGAACTGTACACTGTGATTGACTTGAGTGTAATCGCGGAAACCAATAGAAGCTGGTCTCTGACTGCTAACTTCAGTGTAAACAAAGCGCTCTGGCCAAAACTGAGTTTTAAAAGGACAAAATGTTTGCTTGAATTCAACAGATCAACTACCAGTGTAATCACAGGCGTTATAACGAGTCGCTACACTATTGGCACCCTAGCGAGTAGAATAGGTGTGCCTCACAATGACTTCTGCAGGAGCTGTGGAGATGAAGAAGCCGTTACAAATATCTTGGTGAATATTTCTTTCAAGGGATGGGAAATTAGCAAAATGCCTCACTGCAGGGACCAATTATCTTCTCTAAAAGATCGAATTGGTTTAGGTAACTTAGTACGGAGATGGTAATTAAATGCAGATATCACAATTGGCCTTAGGGCTACCGAGTGTATTGTCTTAGACAAGCAACCTGGCTAACCTAACCTGCTAATGATCATCTCTTACGGGTACTGGTTCAAAATACCAAACGCAGATTGAATAGAGAAATTGACTTGATCCGAGTAGCAAAAACGACTTTTCGTCGGAATTACTAAGTGATCCTATGATGACGAGACCCAAGTTTTTGTTAGTTGAAAATATGAATATTTAATTAGCAGAAAACTCTTTGATGGAAGCTCACTGACTTCAAGAACGACGGGATGTTTTCCAAACCGATATTTTCATATACGACTTGTCAGAAAATCTACTAGGCAGGGCATATTTAACAGTTTGCTCGAGGGTTTTAATTACGATAATGTTGAAGATATCTAAGGCTTCCGCTATGTCTGTGGTCGTATACCATAGGAGCTTAAGTCAACTTAAGATACAAAAATTGTTCTACTTAATCATTTGGATAATTTTTAAATTTTTCACTTATTATAGCTCTTTCTTATTTACATTTCTAAATTTTAACAATTAATTTAAACAAACCGACATAAAAATAAAACGAAAGTAACTGTAAATCCAAACCTTTATTTCGACTGAAGCTAATATTTCATATTAGGATGGAGTGAATTTTTTTTATTAAATTAGCTTTAGGCAGACCCGCAAAACGTTGGCTTTCTATACCAGAAATAAGAATACAAAATATGATTAGCCACGTCGTACGATACGAAGCCATCTACATAGGCTCAGGTTATGATCCACCGACTCCTATCACCTCCGCGAGCAATCCCCGGAAACTCCAACACATCTGCTTCTAGGCTTTAATATCGAAGCGTATATCCCCTGCTTTTCATTTTATTCATATAAAGAGATACTCTCAATATTAATAGTTAAATGAAAACTCCGCAAACTCAACCTTTTTATTTTCATGCATACTGTTATACTTACACTTCACCATGATTCACTTTTGGTTGTTGTTAGTGCTTAGATTTATTTAAAAGCATTTGTATGGCCTTCTAAGGTAACTTATAACGCTATTTAGTGTTAAGATGTATTTAGTGAGTACAAATGGATTTGTAGTGACGAGCTTGCATTATGGGTCATAAATTGTGTCGCCTTTTCTTTATATTTATTATGTAGATTTGTTTTTCCTGTTCATTCTTCTCGGGAGCATAGAGCCTCGACAATACTCTTCCATCGTACACAGTTTTGCGCTATTGTTTTTGCACCTTCCCATGAGGTGTCCACATCAGTTAGTTCGCGCAACATCGACCTTCTCGAAGTGTTTTTTGGTCGACCGCGACCGCTGCTACCTTGCGAGTTTCAGTCCAGTGCCATTCCCGTGATGCTATCTGGTGGTTTTCTCAATATGTGACCTATCCATCGACACTTTTTACGTTTGATTAGCCTAAGGATGGGTTCCCCATTCGTTAAGCTCCACCGGGCGTCGTTACTGATGGTGTTTGGCCAGAGACATTTGTTGACGAAATATTGTAGCCTCTGTGTTAGATACCAGTCATGTTTCGCTTCCGTTCAAAAATATGGACTTCGCGTATGAGCCAAATATTCACAGTATAATGCGCCTGGCAATTCGCGAACTGGCCCATACTGTATGCATTCGCTCGAACGTCGAACGCCGCCCTTGCTTTGTTCAGCCTGTAGGTCACATCTTCATCCATCTATCATGCTGATGCAGCCAAGGTAACAGCAACTTTCGACAAATTTCACCCGACATCCGTCAACCAATTTCTTCCTTGAGTTATTGTGGTTAACTCTCATAGCCTTGGTCTTGGCTATGTTGACCTCCAGTCCAACAGTGCGTGCCAGCGCGACTTGTCTCTCCGCCTTCGCTTGCATGTCAGAGAGTTTTTGAGAGAGGAGGCAGAAGTCATCGGCGAAGTCCAAGTCAACAAGATGTCTGGTGAAACTCCATTCGATGCCTTCTTCGTGCAGGGTCAGTTGGCTCATGATGTCGTCAAGGAAAATGGCGAAGATGGGGGCGACAGGGGACAACCTTGCTTTACGTCTGCGTTGGTAGTAAATAGATCGCTGATATCGCCTTTGTGAAGCAATGCCAGTTCGGTGTTTTTGTAGCGTGCTTTGATGAGATGGACTATCTTGGCGAGAACTTCCTTCCTATTCAGTGCCAACCATATTGCATCTCGGATAGTGTCAAACGCCTTCTTAAAGTCTACAAACAACATGTAGAGCGGGGAGCGGCACTCAACTAATTGTTCTACTATAGTCCGAAGTATGTTGTCTTGTTCTGATAACTTCGAGTTCATTGGATCGATGAAATGGAATAAGCGCCAGCTTCCTCCTTCGCGATATTCACGGCGAACTCGACGAATGCGATGAAACAAACACTTCAAAACGCCAATATAGAAAATTGTATGGACAGCTTGGCCCATTGGCACGAACTCCTTGTGGACGAATCGATCCCTTGGAATCGTAAAAACAAATGAGCACCAATGATGATTTTTGACTTCTCCAAACGTGATTTTTTGGGTGGTGGCTCATGTGGAAACTTCCATTCGACACTTTGACGCTTACAATGCTGAAAAGGAAGTTCTCGTCTTTTCTCGGCTCTTTAATGAGGCCTTTCAAATGTTGAGTTCTAAGCCAATGTTGGTCCTCAGTTAACTTGTGCGGAATGAAACGTGCACAGACCATTCGTAAGCCCAAATTATCAGTTAAAATGCGATAAATCGATGTTCTGGAGATATTCAACTCCGATTCCAAGAGTTTCAACGATGATTTCAGTTCAATTTTGATAAATATACGAACAATTTCGATGGAATTTTTGGTGATTACTGATTTTGGACGGCCCGTATTGTCATTGCCCTCATTTACGTCCTCACAACCATCTCTGTAAACCACTCATGAACTCTGGCACGAGATAGACAATCATCGCCTTTTACTTTTTTCGTCAATTCATTTTAAAACAGAACTTGATATTAGCTCTTTATTCGAAACTCATTTTTGTACCGGTGACACAAACATACTGACTCTTTGGACGGAATAACTTCACTTCCACTGAACCGAATGTCACCAAACTTTGGAATGATTTGTTTTTTTTTTTTAATTATAATCTGGTAGAAAAATTCATGGACTTCATTCTTTGAATTCTTATCCAGCATATGTCCGCCGAAGCTACGAGTTACCGCCTTATGAATGGACCATCATTTGATCAGTCAAATTTTCAACTACTTTTTCCAATAAATCTGAATAATAAAACTAATTGAGCCTAATCAGAAAATACGAGCACAAATGATTCCCCGTTGGCTTCAATTCTCGCACGAGCTTTTTTTCATAGGCCCGTAAGCCAAGATCTTTACGTAAAATTTTCCACGTAGCCGAAGGAACAAATTGAAAAGGACGAAGTGAAATGTGAATTAGACACAATTGAAATTAATGTGTCACAAAATATGACAACATACAAAATGAAAATATTTAAAAGACTTTAAAAAGAATATACAAAATGAAAATATTTAAAAGACTTTAAAAAGAATAAAATGTAATAATATAATAAAATGGCTTAAGAAAAGAAAATGACTTAAAATATTTTTTAACTGCAAGCATTGTAGTATTTAATGGCACGTTATCTGCGGAAAACGACTAAAGTGCTTTTTACTCTTCCTCTCACTAAACAGAAATTACATTGACTGAAATTTCAATTTTACATTCTTCCAACTACGTTAAAGTGCACTGACCCGTATGATTACTTACATTCATACAAATAAAGAAGCAGAATATGTCACTGCAGGCAGGCAAAGCTACGAGTATTGCACTGGTTCACTTTTAGTGCATTTAAGGACAAGACTAGTTAAGGCTCCTTCTCTACTCAATAGGAAATATCAATTAAGTCCTACTGCTTACTTTTTCGATCGTTTCGCAATAACTCTAACATATTCAGGTGAGATCTGGTACTTTTTGTTTATCTTTTGCGCTGGTTGCGAGCCATTGTAACATTCGACTAATTATAAAAAGTTTTTCAAAAATGTTACCTGTATGTTAGTAGTAAATAATTCCTAGACTGCACCTTTTTAAGTCATCTTTGACTCAAAGAAAAATATATAATTTTACACGATAGAACAAGGCGTTAAAATTATTGAAACTTATTATGAAAGTGGGCGATATTTAAGAACAAAATATCGCAAAATTCCCGAATTTTTTTTTTGTGGAAATAATCGTCCGAATGAGTCGTCAATTCAATGATGAAAAAATTACAAGAAACTGGTTCTGCCGAGCATAAAAAAAGAACTGGCAGATCAAAAACTGGGTATTCGGTTGAGAATATTGCCGTTGTAGCGCAAAAAATCTTGCAGAACATCCTTCAAAATCGCGATATCCACATCATTTTAGTTTATTATTTTCCAATCTAATGACTAACCCCATCACTGTATACCCAGAATCCTTATTTCGAGCATGCTCAAGACTTGAAGCATTCTTATTTAATTGAAGCATATTTAGTTTGCTTACAACCCTAATTAAACATTTTGCAACTAGTACAATTCTAGTCAATCCCGAACTAGTATGACTTACTCCATCAAAAACCAGTTCGCTATGCAGTCTGACTTCTCACAACAGATGTGCGCGAAGTGCGATTTTTTGTGTTTCTTTTTCCGCTTTGACACTGTCACTCTCCAAATACAGATGCTGCTACGCTCAGCGTGAGTAGCGAAGTGGTTCGTAAGGAGGGAAATGGAAGTAGTTTTGAACTTGAAATTTGTTCCACTTGTTCAGCTTTTCTCTGCAGGGGAAGTTAATGGTTTATGTACCGTGTTTTGGTATTGTTGTGTATTGGTATTTAATATCCTCAAATAGCCGCAAACCTTAAAATACAAAATTAAATTATCATATCTTTTAGCTTAGTAAAAATAACAGCACACACACACATGCACAATTAAATTTGAGAAGCTGCTTAATGTCTGAAAATTCGTAATACCATACATATTCCCACCCTAATGCGCTGAGTGGAAAATATAATATTATATGTAAATTGGCATATGTACTTCTACATATGTAAATGGCTTTGTTGGAGTAGATATTTTAATTTATTGCAAATTTGCTAATTAAATGCTTAACTCGATTCAATTGGTAAAACAATAGCCAAGGCCCGGCTAATGATAACAAAGCTGTTGTATTATCAGATTATTTAGCTTTTAAGCTCTTTACTTATTAATTTGTTAATGTTAGTCAAATTATCTGTTAATTGTGGTATATACATAGATAACTTTGATTTAAATAAAGGGAAAACATGTAAATTCGTGGCATTGATTTGTGCTACATACTTCGAAAATAGTATGTTAGTTTATGAAAAACCATTACAAATAACACGTGACAAAAGAAATTTTTTTAAATACAAATTTTCCCTGGTTTGTATGTATTTTTGTCTTAATCAAGTAGAAAAAACTGCTTACTCTAATTTTTTAATTGGCCCCTAAAATGTGCGCAAAACAAATTTTCCATTTCCCTAAATTTTATATGCCATTGAAAAGAAGGTATTTAGACGATTATGATTTACCAACTTAATCTAGCATTGCTTAAGATCTATCAACATTTTATATACCAACGTAAGCAGCTAAATGTCTGCTTCTGAATGAAATATAAAACTGTCTAAGCAAACGGAAACTTGATTTTTTGGACCTTAAGTGCAAATTTTAGGGGTAATTTGGAATACGCAATTTTTTTACTTACCATATCTACTAAGGTGTAAGGAACGCACAGCTCTTCTTTTTAAATGGGGAAAATACGCAACACTGCACATTAGGTCGAATGACCGTTTTTGCAGTGCAAAAGTGATAAAAATGGAAGGGCTGTTTAGTTTTGTTGTTGTTGTTTTGTAATTAGAAATACTTCAAAACAAAGGTGCGTGCATAATATTTTGACTTAATAAAAAACACCGTTACACAGGCACGCGTCAAAGTCAATCGATGTAATTTTTCGTAGAAATTTGCTTGCGAGTTCAGCAGTGCTTGATGAACTTTGAGTCCGCGTTTCTCGAATTGTGTTGAAAATATTTCATTAGTGTAAAATGGAAAATAAAGAGACATGTAAGTATATATACGTTTTTAATTAAAACGCAACATAAATACAATAGGTTCTGTTTTTATGCGGCTTTTTTTTATGCGGTTTTGAAATAGTGCGGTTTTTTTTAATTAAAAAATGCATGTCGACCTATCGGGAATTGTACATATAAACAAGATTCTAAACCAGCTAAGCAAAAACTCATCACAGATTACATCAGAAATGCTAACCCTACAAGTATGGAACTGCCTGCATAACCATCTAGATCAGACGTGTACATTTCCTCAAGTGACGAAAGTGATTTTACGCCAAATCCTAAACGAATGCGCAACATGTGGGTATTGCCTGATTCTATTTCTGACGTAAATTTATTTTTCGATTCTGACGTTTCTTAAATAAAGATCTTGGATCATACCAAGCTACTTAGCCATAAATAATTTAATGCATCATCAAAAAAATATTACTGGCCCCGATGGATTCAAACAATTATATCTTAAAACTGTTTCTCCTTTGAAATCAGACTGGGACCTGTTATTTACTGACGGATCTAAAACCGATACCTGTACTTCATTTGCCGTAACAAACGAAATAGGTACCACTATAACCGTTGGAGTTTTACCAAGTTACTGCTCAATTTTCACAGCCGAAGCTGCTGCGTTACTTGAGGCGGTACACTTTGCGTCCCAAAAAAACCATCAATATATAATATGCAGTGACAGCAAATCAACAATCGAGGCTATTCTGAACCCAGCTAATAACTCTCCAGTAATAACAAAAATGCGCAACATGCTCACACAAAAAAAAGGTTCAATCAAACTTATGTGGGTCCCGGGTCACAGTGGCATCAAAGGTAACGAACAGGCCGATAGTAGAGCTAAGGAGGCAACCAAAGAGCCATTGTACATACATGTTCGAATACACTCATCCAGAAGATATAAAAAAGTTGGTAAGGCGTACCAATTATGAAAGTTCCCTGAACAAATGGAACCAGTACCAACATCAATATAAATCCTTCAATCTCTCGAGATCGAAAATCCAATACCCGTCAAATTCTTCATGCCGGAATATTAAGACCGTTGTTCGTCTGAGAATTGGCCATACAATTTCAACCCACTCGTATTTGCTAAATGGTTTGCCGAAACCCCCGTGCCCGTTTTGTGGATTTAGCGAATTCACCGTATCGCACTTCATGGATATATGTTCAGGAATCCAAAATATTAGATCATCGGTGTTTAGAAATATCTGAACTTCTGAAGCAGACAACGGACTATAATATTAGTATCATAAACCAATTCGTTTCTTGCTGTAAATTAAAAATTTAACTTCATAGGCTTCTAAGTTATCTGGTGTATATAGTAGTGGTTAACTCCACATACCTTCTATTGTACTATCTTCATCTTCTCCAGTGTAGATATAATATATTTTTAGCTCGAATCTAGCGTATAATAAACCTAGTATAATATAATTATTTCATTTTCTCGTCTTGATATATAGTATTAACCATTTAAAACAATAGCCGAAGGCCTTAGCAGCCAGTGCTTGTTCCTTTTTTTCTTACCTTTAAGTGGAATAATTATTTATAATTATTACTCTTTTCAATAAATAAATAAATAAAATAAAGATATAATTTTCAAAAATACAATATTTTGATTGTGCGATTTTATTCAATTATTTCAGATTCATGCGGTCTATGGAACGTATCTATAGTAATAATATGAGACTAGTGCCCTTTTTTATGCGATTTTATTACATTATTTCAGATTTATGCGGTTCTTAGCACTTTTGAAAAGTATCTATAGTTTTACTATAGAACTGGTAGCTTTTTTTATGCTGTTTTTTTTATGCTGTTTCTTGCGGAACGTATCTACTGCATAAAAACAGAATCTACTGTATTGCTATATTTTTAAATAACTTATTTGCCTACATAACCTTGAAGTGATGCAAGCTATCTTCCACATGGATTTGTGGAAGCCTTATAAAATGTTTACCCCATTTGATCTCTTTCAAATAAGAAAAATAGATGGAATATTATTTAACCTTCCTATACCCGCGTTAATTTTTGTAACACATATACCCGCGCACGGTTTCACAGACCGAAAGTTCAAACTACATAAAATATTAGTTTTTTCAAACAAAACTAAAAACAAATTATTATTTTTCAATCCCGTAGATCTAATAAAGAAATAAAACTACGCATTAAATTTGTATTCACTTATTTTATTGATTTTAAGTGATTAACAAAACAGCCATCAAAATCGATAATTTTTCCTTAAGTACTACAAAAACAAAACAATAACATATTTTTTTATTCACATAAGTAAAAATAAGTTATAATAACTTAAAAACACTTCTTGGACAATACATAAATTATAAATTATATTAGTTTTTAGTATTGAAATAAAAAATCATGGCATATCGCAATTCATGTAAAAATTTGCCTTAAAAAGAAAACTTACGCTTTTAAAGTCAAATCTTAGACAACGCATTAATAAATAAAATCGATTCCAGCTCATAGTTAATCGAAATATCTCCGAAGAGGAACCATCTGTTTTGAATAAATCTTCAGCGTTGAAGCGAATATTTTTCCTAACTCCAGCAAAGATTAAAAGGCCTAAAAGGGCTTCGATTTCTATGTTGCCTGTATAGGTACAGTCGCTTTCTCTTGAAAAATTAGGTTTTATGAGATCAATATGTTCATTAGTATACTTTACAATACGATTTATAACAACTTCAGTAAAAAATAATCTCCAAACCTCGCCTATTTCCTTCAAGTTTTCTGCTGCTTTTCTAGGCCCTGGCAGTTGAGTAACTATATTCCTAGCGAGACGTCTTACACGATTTGACGGAGCATCATTATTCCACCTATTGTGTCCATCTTTACCAAGATAAAATTCTCTATCATCTATCTCATTCAACTCTTCGTCGCTTTCTTCATCATCTGCTTGCTCGGTATCATAACTTTCTACATCTCCTGCAACAAAGTCTTCAACGTCGCTGTCATTTTCATCCTCATAATCAGAAGTCGAATTTTTTTCCTCCAAAAGTAGTCGGATTTGCTCTTCATTCATTATAATATTAAAAAGTACCTGCAAAATAGTAAAACGTAAAAAAATAATAAAGAAACAAATAAAGAAATAACTGCTTTAACTTCACAAAAAATTACACATATACCCGCATCGGTCTGACAGACCAATTTTTATAAAAATCACCAACATGCCTGTCTAGTGCAAACGCCAAATCAACACTAATATAGAGCTTGCAAGAAAACCGGAAGATAGCAGTAAATTAAACTTTTTAGAGTTTCTGGAAAAACAAAAATTTACGTAAAATCATTTTCTCGGTCTCACAGACCAACGCGCGGTTATAGGAAGGTTAATGAGTTATTTACAATTTATTTCAAATTGCGATTTTTTGCGTTAAGAGTTAAGAGTAACTCCACTTTTTTAGGCATCCTTGGTATAAAAAAAAGCGATATGTTTGAAATATGGCGAAAAGAAATATCACAACAACAAAAATTTGATACCGTTTTAATCATGTTCTTGGAGAAATTAAGGGCATTCATATTTCTGACGAAATGAAGAAGGATTTAATGCAAAGTATAAATTTGTTTAACATAAAGTTTACGCAAAAGTGGAAAAAATGTCATAGAAAGATAAACGACTTTAAGGATCAAAATCATGTGTGTCTTAATTCGGAGTTAAAGTTGGTGGTAAATAGCATTGACAAAAAAGCAAATACAGTGCCAGCTCGCTAATCCGAAGGTGTGTAATCCGAATTATCCAATAATCCGAATTGAATTTACGACGCATTACGTGCTCTATAGTCCGCATTCGTTGCAAGCTCGCTAAACCGAATTTTTATTTTTTTATTTTTGAGTCTGTTTTTTTACAAAACCATGAACGGAATTTTAAAACTAACGGGACATTATTGAAATACAGAGCCTTCTATTTATGTAAGTGTGTATTTATCTTGTTGCGAATAGTTTAGTTATGGTATTAGTCGTGAAAACATCAATTTAAATAATATGGCAAAATAACGTGCACATAAAACACTGTCATTAGCTGATACGCTTAAAATAATAGAAGAAGTAAATCGTGGACAATCAGGAAAAGTTTTAGCAAAGAAATTTGGTGTAGGAGCTTCAACAATTTGGGACATAAAAAAAAATGCTGAAAATATCAAACCATTTCAGCAGAAATTTTATGACAAAAAGCTAAATCACTTCATCAAAAAATGTATCCGAATCAATCATTTCACGCTAGTGACGGATGGTTGCAAAATTTTAAGTAGCGATTTTCTGTGCGAACTTTGAAAATATGCGGCGAATCCTTATCTGCTAGACCTGATCTTGTACCTGATTTTCAAAATAAGCTCTATGACATTATCGAGACTGAAAATCTGATTGACGACCAAATTTACAATGCTGATGAGTCTGGACTCTTTTGGAAAATGTTTCCAGAAAAAACTTTAGTGCATTGTAAAGAAAAGTCTGCTCCTGGTACCAAAATGAGCAAAGAGAGAATCACCTTCTTGTGCTGTGCTAACAAATCTGGAACTCACAAGCTTAACATTGATGTGGTTGGGAAATCAAAAAATCCACGTACGTTTAAAAAACAACCTATTGTTGAATATTACGCATCGAAAAATGCATGGATGACAGCATATATTTTTACTGAATGGTTTTTTAAATCATTTATACCACAGGTAAAAGACTATCAAATTAAAAATAATTTGCCCAAAAAAGTTTTATTGTTACTGGATAATGCGAAGTGTCATGGAGAGCCGCTGGTATCTGAATGTGGGCAATATAAAACTTTGTTTTTACCCCCAAATTGTACTAGTATTATTCAACCCATGGATCAGAACGCGATACGACTAGCTAAGCTGTTTTACAAAAAAGATCTCTTGTGTGAACTGGTAAGCTCTGTAGCGGATGATTCAGACATTTTTTTGAAACATTTCAGTTTAAAGGAGGCTTGTGAATTGCTTAAACGATCTTGGGACAGGGTGCCCAATTCTTCTATAAAGTCTTGTTGGAAGCATATTCATTCTCAGAGGTGGGCTTCAGATGATAACATCCCTCTATCATTGTTACAACAAGAGTTGCCAGAGAATGATCGTGTGTAAGAAACAGAAGAATTTCGCACAATAACCAACTTATTTCACCGCAGCAATGACGTGCATATTTCTGAAGATGAAGTTCTTAGCTGGATTATGAACTCTGACAATACTTCGTGTAGTAGTTCAGAGTCAGACACAGAAAATGTGGAACCAGAGCCTTTAATTACGAAACACGTTAAAAATCGTGAAGCTCTGCAGGCCTTAAATATTTCAATAGATTGGGCAAAGGAACGAGGTCTGCAATCAGATTACATATAATACTAATGCTAAAAGAATTGCGGAACAAGGCTTTAGAAGCATGTGCACTGAAAGACAAGCAAACCTATATCATTAATTATCTACGTTAAAAAAAAAAACGTAATATGTAAATACATACATACATATGTACATATGTATTTATAAAAATCTTTAATTTTTTCATTGTTGATTAATAAAAATAAAATAAATTTGTTTTGAAATCCTGGCTTTTGTTTTATATTCGAATATAGTGAATTATAAGCATAATAACAGCACATTCAGTAATCCGAATATCTCGTTAATCCGAATCAGGGTCTGCAATCATTAATTCGGATTAGCGAGCTGGTACTGTAATAGCATTGTTGGTCGTCCGCGTGTGCCATTCAGCGAAAAATCAAAATTTGGCTAAAGAAAAGAAGCCGCAGACCTTTCAACTGAGAAAGCTGATGCTAACCTTCTTGTTCGTGCACCAGCAACATCGGCTCCTAAGCAAGGAGATACCGATTTAGCTGCAATCCTGAAAGAAAGTATGGAAAGCCCAACAAGGCCCCCCAAAATGTATATTCAAGCTACCAAATCACCAATTTAACTTTCGGCAGATGAGGCTTTAGCTTTTCTTCTTGAAAATAATTTTTCAAAAGAGCAGAACTACGAAAATAAGTTAAGAAACTGCGACATTTATCCACACTATTCTAGAATTACAGCCGATAAATTTAAATGCCGACGTCAGAGTATAGAAGCAAATGATACCCTTGTAATAGTTTCGTTGCAATCTATGTTAGAGCATACGGCTGAAAGAATTGCTTAGATGCAAAAAGAAGTTTTTCAAGCAGTAACGGAAGAAGAGAGCACGATGTCTGTTAGACGTATTTAGTAGGGTTGTCGATACTACAAATCCATTAATTTCCACACTATTCTTAAATAGAACCTTACAAAAGCGCAAACCTTCCACACTTCCTTCAGAAGTATTTGAACTATTTATTATGTTGCGAAGAATTTAATCTTAACAACCAGTACCATGAAATTAGTGAAAGTGAAGATTTTATATTTAAATTAAATCTACAAAATGAATTAGATTTAAGTAATTAATAACACAGGCCAACAACCAAAAAACTTTTTCGATAATTTTACCTAAGCTTTTAAGGTTTTTTTATGCTGAAAACGAATATGACCTTGAAAATGTTCCAGCACGTCAGGATTTTTGGCAATTTGATGTACTTTGTATAACTTTTTTTTATATTAATCGCAAAAATATTTTTAAAAAGGGATTTTAAAGCTGAAGACTAGTACTTTGCGATGCCGTTGTGGAAAATTAAAAAAAAACTTTACCTTGCCCAAAAAAAAATTAAACAAATGGCCAAAATCTGCATTTTTTGACTTTTTAACCTCAAATTGCCAAAAATCCTGACATGCTGGAGCATTTTCAAGGTCATATTCGTTGTCAGCATAAAAAAACCTTCAAGAAACACCCATAGCCGTTTTAAAAGCTGTAAAAAAGCGAGATTTTGCTGGCATAAATCAGCTTAAGCAGTCCACTAGTACCGAAGTTGCTGATCTATCGGTTATTCTAATTAAAAGTTCTCCAGCTCTGATTACGCCTTTAAAGCACATTTTCAAAATGTCACTTTCCGCCGGAGTTTTCATTGAAGACTGGAAATTAACTTTCATTACGCCTATCCGTAAAAGCGACAATAAAAATAAAATTGAACAGTTTCGAAATTGTTTGAGTATATAGTCAAGGACAAAATATACTTTGTTGTTAAATATTTGTTATGCCCTAATCAACATGGGCTTATTCCGGGCAGATCTACATTAACGAATTAAGCTGTCTTTACGAAGGACTGTTTGGAAACATTTTAAAGCGGTTTCCAAATGGATGCAATCTGTACAAATTTCTCTGGGGCTTTTAATAAGGTGTCTCACCCAATATTAATAGCTAAACTTGGGAGTTTCGACTTTCTCTCTCAATTTCTTAAGTGGCTAATTTCCTATCTTAATAATAGGCACTGTGTCGTTCGACTTGATTATGCATCGCCTTATTCTTTTATTGCTTCGTCTGGTGTTCCCCAAGGTAGTGTCGTAGGACCGCTACTCTTAATTCTCTTCTTTAACGATCTTTCCTCCTGTTTCACCTTGTGTAATTTTCTTCTATACGTGGATGATTTAAAAATACATGAAATTAAATGTCCAGAAGATTCATCCACTCTCCAGCGTGAATTGAATAACTTATATAGTTGGTGTGTGCGTAATCTTGTGCTCCTTAGCAGTAATAAAGGTAGCTATACTTCGTATGCGAAAGTTTTTAATATTGTTCCAACAGCTTACTACATCTCAAACTCGCCGCTAAAGTCAATTAGTGAATTAAAGGACCTGGGTGTTTATTTTGACTCCAAGCTCAACTTCAGCACCTAATAAACTTTATTCTTTCTTAATTATTCGCAATGTTAGCTTTGATTCGTCCAAATAGTTCTCCGTTTACTGATCCCTAGTTCAAGAGTACTGTTGTAATCGTCCTTAGTTCGGTCCAGGTTAGAATACCCCATACCCACCATTTGGATACCGTTTCATGCAGTCTATATTAATAGATTAGAGTATGTTCAGAGAGCTTTTCTGCGTTTTGTTTTGCGCTCGATGAAATTCATTGATCCCATTCCATCTTATCGGTCTCGTTGCTTATTAACAAATCTAATGTCCTTAGAGTTGAGGTGTGTTCTGTTCTCGATTTGTTTTGTCTTCGATATTTGTTATAGATTGTCCGTAACTGTTTATGGAATGAATGATCCTTTTAGAAGGGCGCTAACTCAATTTAAAGCTTATTCTTCTTCATTAGTATTTGATTTCTCTTATTGTAAGATTACTTTTAAAAAGTTACCAACGTAATAGTCTGTAAGCCTCTTGATTGTTGTTTAAATAAATAAATAAATACGCAACACTGTCAGAGGAAAAAATTATCAAAAATTAACGAAGTTTTTTAGGACCCTCAAATTTGCACTTTATTATACTAAAACTTAATAAACTATAAACCTGCATCCCAGAAACTTTTCAAGAAATTCTTATTAAAACCCGTAAAATTATTTATTTATTTAGTCTACAAGATAACCTTATAGACTATTTCTGATTTAACAAAAGAAAATAAACTTTCATTTAAATCTAGCCAAAGTTGAATTGAAATCTATATCGTACGAATAATTATTACCTAAACGTAATGTTTGGTTCATTGCAGCCATAATTGGTTATACTCGGTGTTTCTGCAATGAAATCATTATGCCTCAATTCACGCGATGAAGTGCTGAAATACAAAAAAATGGGTAGTTCCTTACAAGAACCGTGAGTGTCTAAGGGACAAATACAGAGCTTGGGAAAGATGAAGTGGAGGTCTATCCTTTATAAAGAGAGCGCTGTCAAGACTTCGTTGCAGTCAAGATAAAGTACCGATTAGAGGCGAAATAGGTAGGTCATCTCGGCCTATTTTCCGTGCGACCCATTCTCCCTCGCCCTACAAGGAAATTTATGGAAGTTGTAAGATATGCTGAATCCGTGGGATTTGGTATAATTGTGGGATGTGACGCAAATTCACAGAACACACTCTGGGGTAGAACGAAATGTAGCTTCAGGGAGCATAAACTCATGGAATTCATACTATCATCTCGCTTGGTTATACAGAACGTTGGCACCAGCCCAGCTTTTGTGACCAGCAGAAGGCAGGAAGTGATTGATGTGATATTATCTAACGATAAAATATCACTGGTTGGAGAGTACTCGATAAAGATTCCCTGTCGGGCCATCGTTATAAAGAGTTTAGACTTGCGGCGGAGACAACCTCGACCCCAGCAAGCCGGAATCCCCGAAAAGCGGATTGGACAGGATGTGAGGATCTCACTAAAGAAGAAATCCGTGATGTTCCCAAACTCCGAACATTAACTGCGATTGAAGAAGCCAACTCATTGGGGCGAACTTTAATCGAGTGCTATAATAAGGGGTGCCCGGAACGTAAGAGAAGAGAGGGTAAGACAGTCCGTTGGTGGAACACCGAACTCTCGACACTCCGGAAAACTTCCAATAAACTTCTTAACAGAGCTCTTGAAACTCAGTTGGAAGGGGATTGGACTGCCTACCGTAAACTGAGGAAGGAATATAAAAAAAATGAGATCAGCTAAATTGGGCTCTTATAGAACCTTCTGCAGTAAACTGGAGGAACGAAAGAGTTCAGCGAGGTTATGCAAGGTCCTTCAAAGAAACCGGACGACTAGGCTGGACTCACTACTCCAATCTGATGGTACCTATGCGGACTTAATATCTGAAGTGTACGACTGTTATCTTTTCAACACAATTCTCTGGCTCCAGGAATGTTATTGGTCAAAGCTCTATCGGTCAATCTGATCACGTCGATATATTTACCAGCAGATGTGATTGGTTCATTGTAGGATAGTTAACGAGGAAACGATAAGGTTCGCCTTCTCGTCATTCGTAAACTTTAAGTCCCCAGGACCCAATGCCATTTACCCAATCATGCGGAGAACAACTAATGAAGGTTCTGAAAAGAATCTTTACGGCATGCCTTGCGCACGCTTATGTTCCACAATCGTGGCGTATTGTGAAAGATGTCTTGTCTCTCAAAGCCAGGTAAAGACAACTACGCTTTACCAAAGAGTTTCAGACCTATAAGCGTAACATCGTTTATTCTTAAGGGCCTGAAACGTATGGTGGATTAGACATTAGGACGAGAGTTCTAAGTCGAAACACTCTCAACGTCTGACAGCATGCTTATCAAAGTGGAAAATCTTGCGAATCGGCTCTGCACGAGTGCGTCAAAATAGTCCAAAAAAGGGCTGGAAACAAAAGAGTACACTCTTGGTGTGTTTGTGGACAGTGATGGAGCTTTTGGCAATGCTACCTTTGACTCTATGTACTCTTCTATCAGAAGTTATGGAGTAGAAGAAATCATTGTCAGGAGCATTCACTCTATGCTATCAATGATAGGTGAAGGAATCAAGGTCTAATCTAATCTAATATAATCTAATCTAATCATTAAGTGTTTCATGCCCGGGGCAGCAACGAGTGCTAGTCCCGCACCAACCAATTTGTCTACAGTAGTCTCACTTATGTTACTCATTTTATTTAACCAAACATATGCATATCGAAAAAATGAAAATTCTGATAAAATTTAGTTCACAACTTTTAAATTGTGAAATATTCAATAGATTTAAAAAAATTTAAATTGTGATAAAAATTTAATTCATAAATTTAAAATTTATATGAAAATCTATTGAGTTTTTCTGCATTTCATGCATATAAAGTTTGAAAAATAGATTGAGATGGTTTATATGGTCGAAAGACGTGTAAACCTTTAAAAAGAGTCACCACGTAGTCAGTTATACTCGCTACTGTGTACTTATACTTAGGTATATACATATATATATATATATTGCACTTTGTGTTAATCAGAGATTACAAACATCATCACATTTTAATTAAAAAGTAAAATCCATGACTTGTAAGTGCCTTCCAAATAACACGGAACATTGAGTATCGTTTATTATTTGTTCAGCAGATAATAAAGTGTGCATTCTACTTAAACATTTATTGTATATAATTGTATTTATATATGTATGTATGTATAAACTTAAGTACACCTACTCGTACTCACATAATATTTTGATTAGGCGACTGTGTTTTATTACTTAATGTCGGCCGGTTGAGTGAGTGGCGGAGAGGGAGAGCAAACTTTTAACTTCTGAGTATGCGAGTACTCATACATCGTCTGCACTGCAAGGTCAAGGTACTCAGCCAACATACAAGTTCATGAACAGGTTGCTGATAAAAAAGAGCATACATGTAGTTCGAGAGTGCCTAGAATTGTACCAGTTGCAAAATGACCAATTGGAGATGTAGATATGCAAAATGGTTGCTCTCCCTGTTGAATAAAAATGCTACAAATGTTAAGGGTGCCTCCACAGGCGCGAAGCGTTTTCCTTTCATCGTCGAAAGCAATTTTCCGAATAGGTAGAAGTCACAGGGAGCCATATCAGACGTATACGGAGAGTGATTGTTAACCATCAATACGATTTTTAGTCAAAAAATTTGTCACAAGAGTGGATCGATGAGATGGTGCATTATTATGCAATAAGCGCCAACTTCCTCCTTCACGGTATTCAGGGTGAATTCGATGAATGCGATGCAACGAACGCTTCAAAATGACAAGATATAAAATTGCATTGGCGGTTTGACCCATTGGCACGAATCCTTGTGGACAATTCCCTTGGAATTTTAAAAACAAATGAGCATCCATCAGATTTTTGACTTCTCCAAACGCGATTTTTTGGTTGGTGGCTCGTGGGGAAACACCACGCTTCATCACCAGTTACAATGTTATAAAGGAAGTTCTCGACTTTTCTCGCCTCTTTAATGGACTTCACCTCGTATAAAGGATCTTTTAAAAATGACGCCTTGTTGTCAGTAGTAAATAATTCCTATACGGTGCCTTTTTTATGTCATCTTTGGCATCTCTCGAGTAGATAGATGTAGAACGTTATACGATAGAGCAACGTGTTAAAAATATTGAAAGTCATTAAGAAAATGGTCGATTTTTACGAACAACTAATCGCAAAATTCGGGGTTTTTAATGGAAATAAAAATGAGTCGGCAATTCGAAGGTTGGTGAAAAAATTTGAAGAAACCGAGAAACCGATAGGAAAAGGACAAGCACACCAGACTGGGGTTTTCTGAAAAGTAAGCCGATAATGCTTTCAGAATTGAAAAACAATACTCGAAACGAGATTGCTGAACTCAATTCGATAAAGTCTAAGCGAGTCCATGAATTATGTTATTTTGCACATATGTATAATTGTTAAGAGCCATATTTTGAAAAAAAATAGGGAAAGCTGAAAGAACCTAAATGTTTAAACACTTTACTTTAAAACACAGCAGAAGCAGCTGCACTGCATGCAGCAGTAATATTTGCCTACCAAACCAGCAAAACAAATGTCATATACAGCGACAGCAAAGCCGTCATTGAAGCCTCGCAGAACCCAAAAAATGATCTGTTACTCATCAATATGATAAGAAATATGATATATGAAAAAATAAATGCAAAAAAAATTATGTGGGTTCCTGGTCATGCTGGAATCAAAGGCAACGAAGTCGCTGATGAACATGCAAATAAAGCACGGATGCAGTCATTACATTTCTTTAACTACCTCACTCCTAAAAACCTAAGGATGTATGCGTCAAATTACTTAGCCCGAAAACTTGCGCATGATTGGGCCACATATCAACCCTACTATATATTAAATAATCCCCGTGAAACTAAACCGATTTTTCCATCTGACTCTCCTTGCAGAGGTAACAGAACTTTTGTACGTCTAAGAATTGGACATTCAATTCCTACTCGTAATCATTTAGTAAATGGAGCCTTGAGGCCGCCATGCTCACACTGCAATAGATTAGATTTATCAGTGCAACATCTCCTGAACGAATGCCCTGGCCTAAGCCAGATCCGAACAACAATTTTGGCAGCAGCAAACCCTCTGGCCATCTGAAATCAGGTAATATTAACGCTTTCCTTAAGTTTCAAATCTTAGCTAAATTAAATATGTATACAAAATTATTGTTTCTTTCATCCGACATAACACCAAGTCTTTGTTTTTAATACTTAATGTAACTTATTTTTAAAATCGTTTTATAAATATAAATCTCGAGCCGCAGGTATAAGTAGCCCGAGTTCCTGTTAAATTTTATGTATTGGTTATTTATTCTTCTCCTTAATTGTCGCGATAACCGCTTACGCGATTTTGGCCGAGTTTAACAAATCGCGCCAGTCGTTTCTTTCTCGTGCAAACCGGCGCCAATTAGGCACACCAAGTGAAGCCAAGTGTTTCTCCACCTGATCTTTCCAACGCAGTGGAGTTCTTCCTCTTCCTCTGCTACTACCAGCTAGTACCGCACCGAATACTTTCAAAGCCAGAGCGTTTGTATCCATTCGGATCACATGACCTAGCCAACGTAGCCGCTGGATCTTTATTCGCTGCTCTATGTCTATGTCATCGTAAAGCTCATACAGCTCATCGTTCCATCGCCTGCGATATTCGCCGTTGCCAACGTGCAAAGGTCCAAAAATCTTACGCAGAATCTTTTTCTCAAACACTCCAAGCGTCGCTTCATCGGATGTTGTCATCGTCCAAGCTTCTGCGCCATACGTTAGGACGGGCATGATGAGAGCCTTGTACCTGTAGAGTGTTAGTTTTCTTCGTCGAGAGAGGACTTTACTGCTCAGTTGCCTACTTAGTCCAAAGTAGCACTTGTTGGCAAGAGAGATTCTACGTTGGATTTCAAGGCTGCCATATAACTATTACTCTTACATATAAATAAATTAGTAAATATTTTAAAACAACATTTAGACGCGTCTTTTAAGAGACCCTTAATAATTTCCACTTACTCCCTTTGTTGGGTATTTGGTCGAGCTCCTGCTCTAATTTTTTAATCCATCTCAAATATTATTATTTCCTATGGTTTCAGAGAGGAACAGAGGGCCACAAAAGAGCATCTTGATATGTATTTTTCCAAAAACGAAATGACCTACAGTTTTTTGCCGCCTTCGGGAGAAATACAATTGAAGGTTTACCACTGACTGCCGAAGGGCAACCGCTATTAGAAGAAAACTTTTTCTATCAAATGTTTCGTGCTTACACTAGGTTTTGAACCCGGCCCCTATAGGATGGTAGTCAGGAACAAACCCATTCCGTATAGCAATAGCTTCAGCTTCAGTCAAACTAGTAGTTATGTAGCCCAGAACTAGTGAATATGACTGCTGGGTGCCTGTTGTAGGAGTTTGCAAGCGATTAATTCATACTCTTTGTGCTCAACGCTATTTACACACACTATCAGTTCATGTGGCTCTCACGTCAATCTAGTTGATTAGCCTTCTATGGAGAAGCCCGTATACAAATTGTCAACACATTAATTCAAATTAAATATGTGTGAAATATTTCTCAGTTTTTTTGTATACGATAGTGAGAGTTTTGCACGAAAGAAAATGTTCAACCCCTCACCGAAAAAAAATTATCAAAAATCAGCGAGAATTTTTAGGCACTAGAAATTTGCACTTTATTATACTAATATTAAATGGGCTATAAAAATGCATACACAGAATTTTTCTAAAAATTAAAAAAAAATGTAGCACATTTAGATGACAATTTTTTGAAATTTGCGTTGTATAGCTTTTGTTATATACTTAAAAATGAAAAAAAAACGCAAAATAAATAAAATTAAATAAATTAAAAATAAAAAATTATTTAAAGCTTGGCAATTCGTAGAGTTAATATCATTTCAACACTGGTGTTGACTAACTAAGGTTAAAACGGCAGATCACTGATCTCACCCAGACCGTAACTGATCTCATCCAGACCGAAACTGATCTCACATGACGCCAGGAGACTAAATGAATTCACAAATCCTCGATTAAATTAGATTCAATTTGAGGTTTGCGCTTCGACTTCATGGTCTGGTTTGGACTGAGCATGTGTGCTTTTCCTCTGGTTGCAACTGGTCGAGATGTCTCAACCTTCTTCGAGCTGTAGCGCTACACTCAAGGAGAATTTATATTGCAGTCTCCGAGGATTGGTCCCAGAAACAATGAGAGTCAGTGAACCATACCCCAATCCTGGGCAGATGATTGCGCAATCTGCAATGGCCTGTAAGCATTATAGGGTTATCCTTTGGGAGTTTGGTTGTGCGCCCCCCATGAAGGTTTTAACCTGGCGTAACCCCATAGTTTGGTGCCAGCTAACCTGCCTTAGCTTTAGCTCTTCACTCTAGAGCTTCTCTTTGATTGTATGTTGTCTCGAAGTAAGGAAGAGCCCAGGTCCTATAAATAACGAGACCGCAGCCGCTCTTGTCAATTCAGCCGCCGCCTCGTTCACAGAACCTAACCGGACCGGAATCCGTGTCGCATTACCCAAATTAGTCGGATGCGTTTGAGTGTTCCTAACAAATTAAATTTCTCGATACACTCAAAGACCAGTGAGGAGTTAACATCACAAGATGACAGAACCTGACTGTCGCTCAGAATGGCAATTCGCTCGTTCCGGATATTCCTGTCTGAATTGTTATCTTCACATAGACATATGGCATACAAGTTCCGCAGAAATATTGCGATTTCGTATACATCAAACTGCTAAATATTCCCTCGTCAAAGGAAAACATGTAGAGTCATCTAATAAAGCACCCATGCCAAAGTCCTGAGCAGTGACTCTGCAAATATTCCAGGATACCCTTAGCATTAGCTCACATAAACACAGGTGTCCCACTGTTATATGGATGTTTCCCTTAGTACCTCAATTATTAGCCTGCATCGACCCTCGTTGGGAGATATATTGTAGTTTGTGCGTTATATGATCGAAGCAGGATCTTTGGCATGAGCTTACCGTAAAAGTGGCTGAGATTGAAACGGATATATGACACTTTGACCTTTATTTCCTTCTTTGGTGTCTTCCATCGGTGTCTCCTTGACCGTTGCTTAAGGGAAAGTACGCAATTTGCGCAAAATAGATGGAATTTTATCTTATCGCGTGCTAGCTCAGAAACACTGTAGCCTCCGTATGCTTAAAGTGCTATAGATCTCCCGCTGTTCCATTTCCAAGCTCCTAGCGGGGGTCATCGGTCACTGAGTGGTCGGTACTCATGCGGAGAAGCTTGAACTTCCGTACAAACCCCATTGCAGAAGCTATGTGGATCCGTAAGAGCAAGATACTTTTGAGCACTAGCCGTACAAATATCCGGGTGGGGTGACTAAGCGCTTGAGGTTACCTAGTATAATTTTCGCGGATAGCCTGAGGCAGCTCTCCAGCATAGATCCAGTTTATCTGCTCCACTACATCAACAGCTCTGAATGACTGTAGAGGGGTTTTCCTCCTTTAAATTTTGAGACTTTTTGCGATTTCTCTATATTAGTTCTGTGCAGTGCATAGAAAAAATTGGTTATCTTTGCCTTTACTGTATGAATAGTTACTTACGTGCAGGTGGAGAAAATCACATGATAATGGGTGCATATGTATGTATATCAATTCCCTCTTTATCTATCTGGTAAATTGTATGCCTCCATTTCAGCCATATAACTTCTCCATATATAACATCTCCAGCGTCGCTTAGCGATAAGATCTTTTTTTTTTCAAGCAGCTTAAGTACATTCCAAAAAATACTTCTATTCAATTTCGCGTAGGTAGCAATTTGACTTCAACGCTTCTAAGACACCTAATTGGTTTCGAAGATCAGCCTACACAAACAGAGAGGCAAACAAACCGAACATTCAATAGCTAACATAACTGTGTCCCTCCAAATACAGGGTCTGACACTCGAAGTTTAACCAACTTCAGACCGCGCATCTGTTAGTTGGCTAAATTACAGCCCAGAGTATTGTTTACAAGCACTCGGAAGCATTTTGTCGAGAGTAAGCACGAAAAACGAAAATGAGTAATGGATTTCAAAAGTAATGTGATTGCATTAATTGTTCGTGAGCTCGAGCCTTACTCGTTACAATGATACTGATAGCATCGCGAGACGTCATGGAGGTGGCCATCAAAAGACTGCAATGTCACGTGAAATGGTTGAAAATGTAAAGAAGCGACTTGAGCGAAAAACCTGAAGAAGTGCCATCCAAATGGCGAAAGAACTGAAAATATCTGACCGTAGCATCTGCCGCATACTGAAAAATGATCTCAAAGTCACACCTTACAAGATCCAAAAGGTGCATGATCTCACACCAAAGCAGCAACAAGTCAGACTTGAGAGAGCGAAGTATATACTTCGCATGGTCGAGAGCGGTCAATTTCCGAACATTGTGTTTTCTGACGAGAAAATTGAGCAATTCAGAAACTCTCAAAACGATAGGGTTCATTTGACCAACCGTTCATACGAGAATTTGAGTGATCGATTGGCCAACAGGAGGCAGCACCTGATACAGCTAATGGTTTGGGCCGCTGTAACCGCAGATGGGCGCTCTTCAATCATTTTCATCGAAACTGGTGTCAAGGTAAGTGCGAAATATTATAGGGAAAGTATTCTGGTCATTACATGTTTTGACAGCAGATATATCAAGGCTTGTGTGTAAATAAGTTCAATTGATTTTATGCAGTAGTTTTTGGTCCGTGCCCTTTTAAATATGGAGAGCAATAAGCACCATTTTCGTCATATTTTACATTTTTACTATAGAAAACGAAAAAATGCTGTTCAAGCCAGAAAGAAGTTAACCGATGTGTATGGAGAAGGTGTGTTGTTAATACGCCAATGCCAGCACTGGTTTGCAAAATTTCGATCCGGCAATTTTGATGTCGAAGATGCACCACGTTCTGAAAGCACGGTTGAAGCTGATAAAGACGCGATAAAGGCATTAGTTGATGCAAACCGGCGAATAACAACACGTGAAATCGGTGAGAGTTTAAATTGATTGAATTCAACTGTTTATGACCACCTAAAAGACCTGGGTTTAACCTCGAAGCTCGTTATATCTACAAAAAACGAAATTACTTTCCGAACAACCCAATATTTGAAGAATTTTTGGAACGGATTTCAAAGCTCGCTGTAATTTAACGAGGCAATTCGAAAAGAAAACCTTTTTTTGGACGAACATTAGAGTCCATTTTAACATTTACAGCCATATCTTAAAGTACGAACGATATTTTTGTGTCGAGGAAACAATATTTTTTGTTCTAAAGTTCATGCTTACATGGTTGCTTTGAAGTCGGGGGCAGACAAACATTTCACTGGCAGATCATGGGCGTGTCAACAGGACTCGGCACCATCTCACAAGGTCGAGTGAACAAAGAATGGCTAAAAAACAATGTTTCGAATTTCATAACGTTCACACAATGGCTCTCAAAATCACCAAACGCGAATCCGATGGGTTATTCTCTTCAGGTTATTTTGTACAGCAAACTTCGAACTAAAAGATTCACCAGTCTTGAGGCGCTGAAAGAAGCCATTGTCCGCGAGCGGGCCAAAATACCTGCAAGTCACATTCGAGCAGCTTGCGATTCGTTTCTGGACCTTCTCAAGGTCACAGTCAAGGCAAAAAGTGGTCATATCGAGCAAAAGTAAATTGACTCTTAATTTTGTATTATTTTCACACATTTTTTACTCTGTATTTAATTATTTAATAAAAATAATTCTCCAAACTAAATTCATGGCCTTTTTAATTGTTTACACTTCGAGTGCCGGACCCTGTAATAGACAAACGCTTTAATTTTATTTATCAGTAATGTTGCTGGAGAGACACATTCAATTATAGCAATAAAAGTTTGCGCGCTCAGCCTCAGTCTACAGCTCTCTTCTCTAATTGGACCAATACAATGAATATTCAACTATTTAATCTCATTTGAATTTAAGTACTCGCTCTACTTATCGCTCACTTAACATTTAGTTTACTTAAATTACTCCATCACCGCGAACGCTGGCAAATTGAATTATGAGTGCAATAACCGCAAACGCAAACGCAACTGCATCCGAGTACGACAAAGATGAACTGGTGCCACCGAAATGGCTGGACAAAGCCTTCTTTGAGCGGGTCTTGCAGCCGCCAAAAAGTAGTGAAAATGTGAAAGTAGCAAATATTACAATTCAGCCTGCTACCAAAAAGAGCGAACACTTTGCAAGTGTAATGTACCGAGTGGACGTGACGTTTACTTTATCACGCGACTGTGAAGCAACGCAGCGGCAGCAAAACAAATCACTAATTGTAAAAACTTTACCTGAGCTGCAAGGCGTGAAACAGCGCTTGCTGCAGGACTCAAAGCTCTTCGAGACCGAAATAGGTATTTACACGGAAGTGGTGCCAAAACTGGAAGAGACGCTGCGGTTGGCTGGCGAGGACGTACAATTTGGCGCCAAGTAGGAAATCGATTGAAAAACTTTTAAGCAATAAAATGTTACTTTATTCACACCGATTGTTGCAGCTGCCTATACAATGCGCTGACACCCGTCAAAGTATTGGTTTTCGAAGATTTAACACAGCTGGGCTACGAAATCGTGCGCAAACGCTCACTGACGCTAACTGAAATTAGAGCCGCCTATTGCAAATTAGCAAAATGGCATGCGGCAAGCTATAAGCTGGCGAAGGAAGTGAGTGATGCAAATACAAATTCATTCAGCACAAAAAAATTACTTCTTTCAAGACACCAAATTTAATCCTTCTAACTTTTGCACACCTCGTTTTCAGCACACCTCGGTCTTCGAAAAATATCGTCACAGTTTTATGACTATTCCCTATATTGTGAATAGCTCCTTCATAACCAGCGGCATCGAAAACTTCATCGGTATGCTCGACTCCGTGCCTTCTCTGGTGGCGTACAAACCATACTTCCAGCAACTGCAACCTGATTGGGCGGTCAAATGTCGCGCTACGTATACGGAATATTTTCTGAATCCCCAGCAACAAACCCACTACGGCATTTGCCATGGCGATTTTCTTGCCAATAACTTAATGTTCAAACATAATTCTGTAAGCGGTGAGTTGGCGGATGTGCTGCTCGTGGACTATCAGCTCACCTACATGGGTCCACTAGTCAACGATCTCTTGTATGCCTTCGTCATGCTCTATACCGCTGAGCAGCGTGCCAAACATCACGAAGCACTCTTGGAGTATTATTATAGCAATTTTGTGGAGGCTTTAGAGAAATTGGGCTGTCAAGCAGGGGTTGTGAATTTTGAAATATTTCAAGAGCAGCTGAAACGGCAGAAAATTTTAGGTAAGTTTATGTTTTGTATTAATAAGGATACTTGTGCAAGCTCGCAAAGCACTCGAAAACATTACAAATTTAAATAATTATATGTCCATATCTGGTGGTTGATCTGCAGTATCCTACATTGAGGTTACCACTTCTACCTGCCAGGATCCTTCAAATAACGTCAGCCGCACTATCTAAAGCGCTGCGTAAACCTTTTCCTTCTAAATGCACTCTTTGCAACAAAGACGCACTGTTTCACTGGCCGTTTGAGTCGCTCGTCCTCAGAGCTCGCGTAGTTCTACTTGTAGTTCGGTCACACTAGAGCTAAGCTAGGTTTCGACGTAACTGACATTAGTTAGAACTTCACCAAGAGCATAAAGAACATAGCTTTCTGTCATCTCTATAAGGACTGCTTGTTTAGAGTCGGCGACATCATTCTTGAAGAGCCGTCGAAGTATCTTCCAATCAGTCTTAAAAAAGGTTGCACTCATCGTTTTCATCAACATCTCAAGGGTGCTCTCTGCTGCAGATAGAATTACCAAGTTTTTTACAGCGCAAGAACAAAAGTTTTCTGGCAAGAATCTTCTCTCTAAGAAGAAGTTCTTTTCACCAATCTTCAGTAGGTGGGTGGTAAGGCTGATAAATTAGTTTTAGGTCACTCTTCCGCAAATCTATATCTACAGGGGCATCATCCTCAAGACATGATAGGCATATCAGACTGTCGACGACCCCCATGCCGACCAAAGGCGTTGTGCCCTGTGATTACACCCACCAGCACTCTGAGGTCCTTTCTGCTGAGCTTTAGGAGAAAGGTCGCTATTTTCCTGCTTGGTTCTTTCACAAAGCACTTGGCTACTCGTCATGAGTTCAGTTCTGACCAACGTCCTCTGTGGGTCAATCATAAGTCGTCGATCCATAGTTGAATCGATGCGAAATTGACACCTAGAAAGGGTTCAGGGCCTAGTGGTGTGCTTGCTGAGCTCTCATTAGCCAGTTTGTCAGCCAATTCGTTCGCTGTAATGCCACAATGTCCGTGCGCGCAAATAAGACTAACTTTGTTGTGTTTTGCAACACTGTTCAGTTTTGTCTTACATTCACCGACTAACTTCGAGTTGAGTCACAATAGTTACCGAAGAGTATCGTATATTTTTCGTTCACAAAACAGTCGGTGCTACATAAATGGAACGACCGGCAACGTTGAGAGTTTTTGATACAGGGTGTTGATACTCAATAAAGCTGTGGTGCTTTGACGACAGCTCTTTGTTTCCCACCGAATCTCTAAACGTTTCTTGAAAGTGTGGAGGCAAGGCTTTTACCCCTCCATTGCACTCGGGGACAGTGATTCTCATGGGAACCCATCGTGCTTCTTTAATGTTCAAGCGGCTGGTGCAATTCTTAACTTTTTTCTTCTCTGGCCAGACGGACAGACCGCCACTTTAGGTCAAACAAGTTACGCATTTTTCAACACTTTTGTTAAGACTAAATTCACAATTGCATACCCATTCACGAGATTGTCCTTACCCTGTTAATGGCACAACCAAGGGTAGTCGCTATGGAATCCCATCAGTAATCTTGAAATCTCAGAATTTACCTGAAATCCATTTGTGTAGAGTGCCTTCTGTGCATACTCGGCTCAAAAAATTCCACAACCATTCCCTCACAACTGAGGTAACAACTTAGTGGGGTTGTGTAAGCGAGAATATTTATTTCATTGCCGTCAACAGCTCGAGAACGAAGCGCAAAAAGACGGATGACGAAGTGTTAAATCGCATCATGGAATTTCACTTCTCTACCTTTTTAGATACCACTTTATTTACTACCCCCAACCGATTGCTATAAGCGTAAGCTTTCATCGCTGCTTTCCTCGTTGCTGATGGTTCTGTAATCAACCATACAGAAGCTTTTTTTTGGGTAAATTCTCATACCAGATATATATATAAATATAATTGGCGCGACACCTTTTTTGCGTGTTTTGCGTAGCTCCTCATCCTATTTGTGGTATGCGCCTTCTTTGTTGTTCCACAAATAGGCGGGCCTACAGTTTTAAGCCGATTCCGAACGGAAGATGGCTTCTTATGAGCAGCTTTTTCATGGCAGAAATACACTCGGAGGTTTGCCATTGCCCGCTGAGGAGCGACCGCTTTTAGAAAAAACAGGTTATTTCCTTTTTGCATAGGAGATTCGAACCTACGTTCTCTCCGAATCCCGAATGGTAGTCAGGCATCAACCATTTCGGTGGCGGTTTCCTTAATATGAGCTGAAATTTGATTTTCCTAATTGCACTAAAAAAGTGACTACATTTTTTTAAAATTCTGCTGATATTGCCTCCATACAATTCATCTGTAAATATTTACATACAAGAAATACAGTAAAAATTAAAAAAAAAAAATATGTCTGCGCATTAATAACTGCGAGATTTCCTACAGAACTCCATTCGTTTGGCGCACGTTCCGCTTCTTTTCTCTAGATATATTTTTCATATTATATTTTCTTATTATAAACTATTTACAAGTATTTCTGATTTCTCTCACAGCACTCTTCCTGCTACTCAGTTTCCTGCCCATACGATATGCGCTGAGCGCCGGCCTGGTAGACCGAGATCACATGATGGCCACCGACGAGGAGCGTCGCCCACTTTACTACGATAAAAATTACATCGCTGAGTTGCACAATCTCTTGCCAATGTATTTGCGTTTGGGTTATTTACAATAAAAAAGAAAAAACCTTTTTCACAATAAAAAACACACTTTTATTTTTTATTATTTTTTAACGGCTTACTCCTCAAAGTAACCGAAATACAAGAAACGCGGTAACAACACACGCAGCTCATTCAAAATTTTCGAATTCGCAAAATATGCACGCCGATCCGTTTCCGACTCAACCATCTTACTCAACTCGATGCTGTCATCTACGAAGGCATAGTTAAGGATCAGCAACGTGAGATTCATGTAAAGACCTGATAGTTTAAGAAAATTTAGATTACAAGCAATAAAATTATTGAAGGACCATTAAAACTAGTGGCTGTATCTACCCCAGTGTCGAAACTCCTGCAACTCCGCACGCAACTCGGTGATGGTCGGTATGTGGCCTTGGTACTTCGCTCTGCGTAAAGTCTCTTGAAAGTGCGTTATGTAGTGATAAAGCAGCTCATCCATTTTTTCACGTCTCATATCTGGGCTATAAAATAAGGTGAAGGCGTAGTGCAGATCTATTGCAGGTGAACCGAAAATGCTGAGTTGATAGTCGAGCTGCGTGAAGGCAAAGAGGAGATTATAAATAAATATTTAGCAAATGCGAAATCGTCAATTTTCTACTTTTGTTTGCTTATTTAAAATTATTTTTGGCATTTTCTCTTACCAATATCAAGTCCTTCAGCTGGTTGTTGACGGTTTTCACCATAACATTCTTCACATGAAAATCGCCATGGTTTAGCACTGCCACTCCACTGCGCCTACCATTTTTATAGGAATTTACTAGCTCCAAAACTTTGGGTAACAAAAACCTTTCAGCTTCTTCAATGTGTGGCAAGTATTCTTGTAAATCTGGTACATCGCTGATAATTTCCTTGGTTAGCTTAACGCCATCTCTCAGCAAAGGAAAGGTTTCTAGGTCCAGTGTGTTCATGAAGTGATTATCAAGGGCCGTTACGTCGTCGTTACCCTAAAAACCATAAAAAGGGGTATGCATTGTATTTATTTAAAAATGATTATACAAATTTTATATCGAAGTTTCGAATATACATTCTGTCAACAAAAAATCAGGAATTGTTCATTTAGTCAACCGCACGTGTGCTCTGCGATTTTCACTATGGATAAAAATATCCAACAAAGAATTTGCCTTAAATTGTATGTTTTCAACGGGATTTCGTGTACTGAATAGTTGAAAATGTTGCAGAAAGGGTATGGCGAGTTTGCTTTATCAAAAACACGGGTCTATGAGTGGTATAAGGCTTTTGTGGAGGGCCGGGCCGAGAAGTCGTGAAAGATTTGCGCCGATCTGGTAGCCCATCAACGTCTTCAAAGGATGAAAAGGCCAACAAAGTCAAGGAAATGGTGCTGGAAAACTATTAAACTATAATTAAGTTTGAGGGACGTAGCTCGTGACTTTAGCGCGTCTCGCGAATCAATTCGCAACATTTTACACCATCAGTTGGGCATAAGACGCGTGGCTGGTCGACTCGTTCCAAGAGAGTTAAAATTCTTAAAAAAAAATTCATCGGAAGAAGGTGGCTGAAGATAGGCTTGAGCAAGTGAATTCAGACCCAACGTTTATCCAGCGCATCATACCAGGTGATAAGACGTGGGTATAGAGTTTGACATGCAAACCAGTCAACAGACGGCTGCATGGCGCGAAGAAAATCTCTTCAAATGCGTTTAAAAGGTGCTTTGATGACTGGACTAATCGTAGGCCTACGTGTGTTGCTTTGAATGGAGCCTGTTTGGAAGCATTTAATGAGTATTAGTAAGACCGCGTTCATACAGGGCAGCATTTGTTGCTTCAACTCATTAGTACCGATTTACACAGGGAAACATTTTGTTCGTGGGAGAAGGATAGAGGGTGAAGAGAGAGGGCTTTATGTTTCCCGCATTGTCAAAGTTAAAGAAATAAAAGCAACGAGTGTGGCCGAAAGCAATGTTGCCCGTGTTAACGTGAATGAAACATCAAACGAGAATTTCCAGTGTCTATTTTCCAGATGTCTCTGTGTGTATATCGGGACTTATTTGTGATGCTCTCGCTCTGTCGACACCTTTTGTAACCTCGTTGTTAACTGCAGAAATCGAGAAGTCAATTTATAATAAAGAATTCACACTGCTAGCCTTCCTTAATATCGGGGGCGCGTTCAGCAACATCCTACCGGATACCATAATAAAGGCACTGACGGATTTCGGGATCTCTGGCGCTCTGGTTGAGTTCATCAAAAACATGCTCTTGCGCAGATTTGTGGTCGCACCCCTAGGGACCTTAAAGGTCAAGAAAAAAGTTAGCAGAGGAACACCTCAAGGCGGTGTGCTGTCCCCTCTCCTATGGGTCTGGCATTAAACTTCTTGCTTAAGAGCCAAGAGGAGAGAGGACAACACGTCGTAGTATATGCGGATGATGTTGCAATGGTAGTAAGAGGGAAATTTCCCAATACACTTAGAGAAGTCATGCAAACTTTCCTAAACATTGTTGAAAACTTGGCAAAAGCAAATGGGCTAAGCGTCAACCCCAATAAAACTGAATTCATCCTATTTACCAGGAAACATAAAATTCCAAATATAGCTCCCCCGACTCTAGGTGGAACGGCACTGTCATTTAGTGATGAGGCCCGCTACTTAGGTCTAATACTAGACAGAAAACTAAGTTAGAAGGCAAATGTCGAAGATGGAGTAAAAAGAGCGACAATAGCACTATACTCTTGTAAACAGCTAATAGGACTAAGTTGGGGTCTTTCCGCATCTATCGTATATTGGCTTTACACAGCAATTGTCAGACCAATCCTAACATACGGCATACTAGTATGGTGGCCGGCTTTAGATAAGTTATACATTAAAAGAACCTTGGTACATGTACAAAGAAGGGCCAGTCTTTGCATCTGCGGCGACCTTAGGACCACACCCACAGAGGCACTAAACATTATGTTTAACCTATTACTAATAGAGCAATTCGGTAAGCAAACAGCTTAAATAATCAACTTAAATAAGTCCTTTGTCACAGTATTCCCTTCCAAATGGAATGGGATAACGGGCTTATTGTTAAGAAAAATGATATAAACATCTACATAGATGGCTCAAAACTAGACAACAAAGTAGGTGGAGGGGCTTACTTGGATAATCTCGGAGTATGCCAATCATTTCGCCTACCTGATCATTGCAGTGTATTTCAGGCGGTAGTCACTGCCATAAAAGAGAGACTTATGGTAATAAAAACGAGAGTATTATCCAAAAATGAAGTCTTCATTTACTCGGACAGTCAAGCGGCAATAAAAGCGCTTGAATCTAAAACACACTCGTCAAAAGCAGTCATAGAATATTTTAAACTTTTATCAGAATTCTACAAAGTACACCTTATTTGGGTGCCAGGAAAGAAATATAGCAGGGAACTGCAAGGCAGATGAACTTGCTCGAACCGGTACAACGCTCGACCTCCAAGTGGATAAGACGCTGATACTCATGCCTATAGCCACTTGTAAATTACTTATAGACAGGGAAACCATCAAAAAGGTAAATACAAGCTGGCAAAACGACACAACATGCGAACTAAGCAGACAGACATGGCCGAACTGGAACAGCAGTCGATCGAAGATCTTGCTAAGATTTAACAGAGAAGCTATAAGAAAAATGATAGGTGTATTAACTGGTCATTGTTTAATAGGCAGCCACGCTAGAAGGTTAGGACTGCGTACTTCGATTTCTGTAGAAGCTGTCTTAATATAGAAGAAGAGGAAACAGTCAGACACATGCACATTTTTCGACAAGCGAACAGAGCAGTGTCGAATCGATGATGCCTTATAAAATATTTCAAGCCTTTATGCATCTCTTCTATATTTCCAAGACTTTTTGCTTAAAGGCATAATAAAGACAAAAATGTGGATTTGTAAGCCATTTCATTACTATTCTGCAATCTTAAGATGTAATCTCTATACCGAAAATAGAAAAAAGTGGCTATTCACTGGCAAAGTCCTTCAAGCCGGCCAATTGTTTTGAAACAATGGAAGAGATATGTAATTGATAATGAAATCAAATCAGACACTCTATGAGTAAGACCTCTTCGAAACAAAGCGCTGGAATGGAAATGCTAGTCGACTTGCGTGCACTAAATCTCACGTGGCCACCGCCTCGGCGTTTAGACTTAAAAGTATGGCGCGGTATGAAAGACCGGTGGTTTAGCTACGTCTATATTTTGCATACTCGGAATAGTCACACACAAGAAATGGACTACTCTATTCTTAGACTCGACTTCGGCAGATTCTTCAAGACGAGCATACCGTCAAGAAGGGAGTGGCAGACACCAAAGCCATCGAAAAGGGAGGGAGTCAAATTTCCATACAGATGGTTCCAAGCTAGACAATAAGGTTGCCCATGGAGTATTTTCGAAGGAATTAGAATTTGAAGTTCTAATTACAAAGGAAATGTCTACGTATCTAAATACACACTAGGAGTTTTCTCCCTAGAATATTGTAGAAGTTGTAGAGAAGAGGAAGAAGAAGAAGAAACAGTTGAGCAGTTCCCTTGCAATTGCTCTGCCTTAGCTAAATTCAGAGCAGCTTTTCTAGATACATACTTTTCAATACTCTTACGAAACTGTCTGGCGTGGGGATGGCATCAATTTTACGCTTCATAAGAGCCACAAAGTAGTTTCAGGAAGAAAAATAATCGATGTTCCCGTGTCGCACAGTGGTATCACAACGGACCTGTAAGTTGAAGTGAGTTGGTCGACAACCACCATAGCCTAACTTAACCTACAGCCTCTACATCCCAGTCAACATGCATACAGAGCAGGGAGATCTTCAGATACTGCACTGTAGCAGTTAACTGTGATAGCCAGTGTATGGCTTCTGTCTGTGTGTGGAGATAAATCTGAAGAGTTGCCTCGGCAATATGCGGATATTCCTTTTAAGCGAAATTCAGGCCGCAATTAAAGTTTTGCCACTTTTTAGGTTATATTCTCCAAAGCTCTGAAGTGTATCGAGAAACTAAATTCGGCAGAGGCGCGCACTGGCATTCTACTTATATGGGTTCTGTGCCCCAAAACCATTTCCGCGTACAAAGTAGTTTTTACATTGACAAGAGGGGCTTGGCCTCGAAACTAATTCTTTTCATTGTTTCCTTTGCCTCGACAAGACTCTTCCATCGTACACGGTTCTGTGTTGTTGTTTTTGCAGCGTCCCATGAGATGTCGGCATCTGCTAGTTCACGCAACATCGACCTTCTCCAAGTGGTTTTTGTCGGCAGATGTCGCTTCCTTGCGGGTTTCAATCCAGTACCATTCTCGCGATGCTATCTGATGGTTTTATCAACGTGTCGTTGAGAAAAGCTAAGGCTATGGAGCTCAAGCTGGCTTCACAAAGTTCATACTGGGCGGGCAATAACATAAACGATTCAAACATCTAATAAATTTCCGTTAAACCGAAAAGTAAAATCTCACTGGCATTCTTGCTAGTCATTGGAGACTGCGCAGTCATCCGCACAAGCTCTTGATATGGTCGAACGACCCATGTTTATTTTACTATCAGCCCCGTTTTTTTTTTTTTTTTTTTGTTTTTGTCGGGACAGACTAGCAAGTACAGCACTCAGACACAATTAAGTTCAATGTACTGTACTCGGATTCCCTTTTTAATTTTTTTTAAATCTACTCGACCTCCGAAGAAATCTGAGGAGATCTTGTGGTCGCTTCTTAAAACATCAGTGCCAAAGATCTCAAGCCTGATTCGAGTGAAGGCGGGGCAGACGCAAAGAAAACGGTCCGCCGTCTCAACCTTCTCTCCACATGCTGGACAGAGTGTGCTTTGCCCACAGAAAGTGGCCCGTCATCAGTCCAAAAGGCCTTCTACAGTCCCCTCTGCTTAGTGACAGGAGGAACTGCGATATCAGTTTTGTCCGTTTGTAGCCTCTCTCAGGCTACCAAGCTCGTTTGTGGGTTAGAATAAACCGTTTGCTAACCGTGGCTTTGATGTCCGGAGAAGGGAGTGGCAGAACGGGCTCCGGGCCAAGAAAGTTGGCCTCAGCCCCCATAGTCCACATAAGTATTACAAAATTGCTTCCCGAATGTGTTGGTATATTGCGAAGAGGAAGTAAGCACATCAGCCGAATACGGCCGCAAGGGAGAGACAAATGCGCACAGCCTAACCCAGTACCACATTGGGATCATTGAAAGAACTGTGTCCGGATGAGTAACTAAGAAGAGTATAGTGCAAAATAGAAGGCAGAAGTGCTTGTTTTATACACTCATTAGTGAGTCAAATCAGAGTTAAACTAAGAAGGGAAAAATGTTCACAACCCTGAAAAATCAGCAGTGAAGTTTAAAATCATTGAACGACCTCTCTTTGCTTACACTGCATTTCGTTAGCATGACCTCGTTGCTTAGAAAAAATTCAATTTTGTTGTGCAGTCTCGTTAAAACACACATTAATCACTATGTAAAAACAGCGGCTAGTAAATGAAATTTTAATTAAGTTGCGCTCAGACAACTCTTACCATCTTAGCCATTTTGAAGCTGATTGCATGAAGTTTAGCCAATTTTTGTAGAGCCACTTTGATTTCATCCAAATTACAAGGCCGATTGTTGATAGTCGTATACCCTTCAGGCACCAGATCCTCTAAAACTATGCATTGCGGCCACTCAAGATTGTAATGGAATAACCTGAAATAGTTTTAGAAAAATTAAAAATTACGTACGCCAAGGCTTTTCTACTCAAATTAGAGCTATGAATTACTAACTAACAGGTAAGCCTAAGAAAAGAGGGGCAGTATTGTTTTTATGTTAACAAATTTTAATGTCTATGAACACGGCGGCGAGAAAGAGCTGTTGAAAGATACGATTTTTGCAGAGCGTTCGGTGGTGAAATTAAACTGGCTTTAGCAACCAGACAGGTTTTCAAGTTTCATAGATTTCATCAGCAGAAGCTTTCCAACACATTTTACGGCTACTCGGCTTGAGTAAGAAACTTGCACATTTTTCCATTTCAGCTGCCATGCGGCCTCCGAATGGCAGATGATTTTTTATAAGGAGCTTTTCTGAGAAAAAAATTTTAAATTTTGATAAAATTTTGACAAAAATTTGCCGAATTTTTACAAATTTTATACAAAGTTCGAAACTTTACTTTACACTATATTTTTATTAAAAAAAAAATTTTAAATAAAATCAAAAAAATTAAGTTTTATGCCACCCCCGAACGGCAGATGATTTTTTATGAGGAGCTTTTTTCATGGAAAAAATACACTCGACGGATTGCCATTGCCTGCCCAGGGGCGACCGTTTTAGAAAAAAGGTTTTCTATCATTTCGTCTTTCATGCCCGGGCACTTCCGAATGGTAGCCGTGTGCATCAACCTATTCGGATACGAATGCCGCCATAATTAAATGAGAAAAATGTTTAGTACCCAAAATTAGGCAATAACTACTCGCATGGATAGCATTTTCAAATATATTTCACTACCTTCACACTTACCCTTTCAGCGGCAGCATTTTAACCAACTCTCTCACTTTTACTCTAAACATTTCTTAACTTTTCTCAAGAATGTGACTAACATAAGAAGTTATGCATTCTATATTTATGTACATTTCCCCTCCACTACTCACTTGGGACTCAGCAGCGTTTCGTCGCCAATCGCACGCAGCTCTGCCTCGATTTTCGGCAACACTTTCGTATACATTTTCACCTCAGTTTCGAAGAGCGGTAGCTCACTCATTTTATCCTTCCTCATACCATCCACAATTGGTCCTGTTTTCATGATGAACGAACGGCATTTCTCCTGCGCGGGTTGTGCACACAAAACATACTTTAACTTGGCACGAAACAGTACACTGGCGTAGTTATCATTCTTGACGGTGCCAGGTGAGAGTTGCATATTTATAATCTACGAATTTTTAATTACATTTTATTGAATTTAAATTACGATTTTACTGCTTCACCTGCACACTTTCACTTTCCGCTCTGTCGAGTATTTGCTTGAAGAAATCCTCGCTTATCCACTCTGGTGGATGCATTTCATCCTCACTGTACATATCTAAGTAATGAACTTTGAATGGAGTTAAATTATTTACTTATTTTTCCAGTATTTCGAAGCCGAATATGCGTCCAACTGTTTGGTCTGTATTTAGCCAGCGGTATCGCTTTTATAGCAAACGTAATCTTCGTATTGAGTGCGCTTATAAGTAAAATAAGTTTCGTTATCGTGAAGTGAAAAAAGTATTGACCAGACATATCTTCATGCTGGTGCTTAATAAATATGCACTCAACGAGCGCCAGCCAAATTTTAAAAGCGAAAGTATTGTTTGCTTTTACTGCTTGTGCTAATATCGAGTTGCGCGATGCAAAAAGCGTAAATCATTCAAATACAGTTGTGGGAAAATTAAGAAGAACAGTCGAATATTAATGCCAACTTGGCTTAACTGAAAAAATTTCAGTTCATTAATGAAATTATTTTTTAATTTTATAAATGTTTTTTGTCGTATCTGTGGGCTATTCTCCAGCCGCACTAAACTATGAATATTCGGCTCATGCGTGAAGTCGGTTTTTTGTACGGAAGCGAAACATAGCTGGTTCCCAACAACATCACACAGAGGCTACAATCTTTCATGAACAAATGCCTCCGCATTATCTGCACAATTTTCTGGCCAAACACCATCAGTGGCAACGCACTGTAAGATTAACGAAAGAGGAATCCATCCTTAGCCCTTTCGCTACATCTTTTTATTGCGCCATCCAAAAAATCCAAATTTTTGTCTGAGTATTTATTTTAGGACCAATAACAATACAAATAATTTTTTTTTTTTTTTTTTTTTGTTAAGTGCTTTTTTTTAATGTTGCCATATGACAACAAATGTTTTGTATGGTAAAGAAAAACTGTTTTTTTTTGGTTTTTGCATAAAGATTCGTACATTTATTAAAATTTGGTTTGACATCAAAATTTCAATTTATTTATAAATCAAGATTTCTAAACTAAAGTTCCAACAATAACAAAATATTTAAAATAAAAAAATCCATTCAATACTATAAATATACACGTACATACATATTAAAAAGTGGACAAGGATATAAACTAAAAACATAAAATATTAGCATAAAAAGTATTATAGAAAACTATAGCTATAAAAAATACTTAAAATAATACAAAGGAAAGAAGTATCTTACCAAGAATTTAGTCGCTGCAGTGATAATCCTTAAAGCAATCGCGATCTCCGTTGGGTAGACACAAGTGAACCGAACACTTTCAACATTTGTATCTGGAAAATCCTGAACATCCTTTTAATTTGCATCTGTTTTTTTCTCAGTGTACTCCACCTAATGTTGATTTCCATCATATCGGACAGAAACTGATGGTGTTGTTTCATATCTCTTTCGAGAAGTTGATGGGCTGTCGATGTTTTCATTCAAAGAGACGTTTGGCCGTCCGCGTTTGCGAGAAAATGCGTCCTTATTTACTTGCGCTAGCAGACCATCAGCAATGTCGTTGTGGAACTCAAGCAGATCCATGTGTTTCTGCTTTTGGCCTTTATTATTACCCTCATGATCCTTCCAGTACTCCAGCCATGAGTTGCATATGGCCAGGTCTATAAAGTGGTAAAATATTTTAAGTGTCCATTTTCTTGACCGTATCGATATTCTATACAATGAAAGAAGGAAGTCTATTTTATCAACTCCTCCCATATTCTTGTTGTACACAGCCACAATGTAGGGCTGAGTTATTTCAACTTTCGTCTTTTTTCAACTAAAAATCGGCTCTTCGCCATATATTGATGAAATCAATTGGACGGAGGTGTGGCCATCTTATGACATAAAGATTGTCCTCCCTTTCGATGCGGTAATCAAAACTACCTCAACCTTCCTTTTTTAGTTCCTTTTCAGATTGCAAAGGCACTTTACTACACCTATTTCCTCTAATTGTACCCGTAGCCCAAATACCTTTTTTCTGTAAGTACTTTTCTGTAAGTACACTTAATTTGATAGTGTAGAAAAATAGTTGTCAAAAAATAGCTTCAAGTTTTTGTTTTCGGGAATAGTTCTTGTGAGATGAACTGAAATTGGTCCAGAAATAACGGTATTTTTTCCTTGATATATTTCAAAGTCATACAACATGCCATTTGAACTACATAGACAAAATAATTTAATTCCCCATTTTATTGGCTTTTTAGGCATGTATTGTCTAAGGACAGTCTTTCCTTTGAAAGGTACCATCATTTCATCCACACAAAGATTCTTTTCTTTGGGGATAGTATACAACTTTTTAGTAAAGATATTTATTAATGGACGAATCCTGAAAAGTTTGTCATTGCCTGGATCACTTGTTGTGAACTTCAAGTTGTTTCGCAAGAAATGAAATCTATTCTTTGTCATATTTTGACGAAATGCCGGAATATCTGTGGGCGTTGTCCAGTACATAGACAATCTCATAACCTCCAAAGCAACAAACTTGAAAAATTCTTCTTTCGTTAAGTTAAATGATCGACCGTCTTTTAAAAGAGAGGCTTGGTTTGTCGCCTGCACTACTTCTTCAAAAAATTCTACAGTAAAATACTCCAAAAAGTACTGTACTGGAAGTTTAACAGCGTTACTTGAATAACACTCAGAAAACTCAGCTTGAGGAGGAGCCCACGAAGTCTTTTTCCATCGAAATTCATTAACTTGTTTTGGTTGATAGTTCGAAATACCAACTTCTGAGCTAGAGCCATTTTCATCGAAAACTAGTTCGTCATTACATTCCCCGTTGATATTTGTAATGCTCATATCATACGGACCTTGACGACTAAGCTCCTCCATCATAAAAGTTTCATTATTGTCAAATACCTCAAATAAATCCTCTAATATTTCTTCCGATTCGGAATTCTCAAAGTCTGAGAGATCTGAGTCCTCGAAATTCTCCAAATTCTTTTCTATAACACTGTCGCTAATTTTTCTTGCCATATTTGAAAATAATATTCCGCAAACAACAACACGTCTCTCTGCTACCAGTTTCATGCAAATAAACTTCTTCTGCAATATAATGCAAGTTAACACCTTATGAGAAATTTGTTGCCATATGGCAACAAGCTTAGTTTTAAAAATTAGCACAGCTTTTAAAGCTGCGAGCGAAAAAATATTTATATGCCAAATGACAGATTGAACATTTTTCTATATACTTTATTCAAAAATTGTTGAAAACATTTGCCCAAAATGCCTCAAAAATCTAAAAATGCAAAATACAAATTTCAGAGTGAAGTGCTATATGCCAGAAGGCTTTCTTTAAAAATGTTGTATTACCGATATATAATGGGCGGTTATTATTTATTTTATTTCTGTTTAACCATTAAACTTCAATTTTTGAAAATATGTAACAAAAATTTGATATTTTTTACAAGAGAGTGTTGACGGCCTTTTAAAGTTTAATGTTGCCATATGGCAACAATATCGCGAAAGGGTTAGGCACATCAAATGAAGAAAGTGGCGATGGATAGGTCACACACTGAGAAAACCACCAGATAACATCACGAGAATGGCACTTGACTGGAACCCGCAAGGGAGCAGAGGCCGCGGTCGACCAAAAAACACTTTGATAAGGTCGATATTGCGCGAACTAACAGATGCCGACAGCTCATGGGACGGTGCAAAAACAACAGCACAGAACCGTGTACGATGGAAGAGTTTTACATAGGGCCTCTATGCTCTCAAGAGGAGTGAACAAGGAAAAAAAATGTAAGTCATTACTCGATCAAGAAAGTCATAGCTTAACGATACGGTAAATTTAAGAATACTAACAAATGGAATATATCAGCGAAAATCTAAATCAAAAAAGTTCCAATGCATTAAAACTCGCGAGTTATAGAGTTCAATTGGCCCGAATGGAAAAGAAGTTCCATCCTCTCAGTTTCAAACATTCGCCGTACTTGTGGTGGTGCGTCTTGATGTTGCTCTACAAACGGAGGGACCTACAATTTTAAGCCGACTCCGAACAGTAAATGGTTTTCATGAGGAGCTTTTTCATGGCAGAAATACACTCGGAGGTTTGTCTTTGACTGCCGCGGGGCGACCGCTAATAGAAAAAAAACCGTTTCTATTATTTGGTGTTTCGTACCCGGGCTTTTGAATACGTGCGCTTCCAAATCGGAGTCTCGCACCAATCTATTCGGCTACGGCGGCCGCTTCGTATCAACCACACAAGTGAAATTTATCAGCAATGTAAATAAAAAATCTGAAACGTGTGAAATGCTGAAAAAACTTATATCGCCCTTGCTTGAGTTTCGTAAAAAGTAACTCGTACGGTTTGTTATAGCAATGGGTTTGTTACAAGGCAAGGCACTGTCCGAAGCAATACCGGAGCACGGCCGCACATTGTAAAATAAAGGCTGATCAGATTTTAGGTACTTCCTCCAATAGGATTCTTTTTGAAAGATCTCGCGGAACTACTGTCAAACTAAGTACATAATTTTTTCAGTATTCATTAGCATTTCATCATGGAAAGACTTGCGCCTCAACAATGTTTACAAATCATACAATTCTATTACGAAAATGGACGCTCTGTGAAAAGTCTTCAACGGGCGCTCAGGCCAACTTATGGTGTTCAGCGAAATTGCCATATTTGGGCTGAAAAGCAATACGAAGCCATTCAAGAAGAGCCAATACATCCATTTCATGCAACCGTTTGGAGCAGCCTATGGCTGGTGGCTCATATTTCTACGCTATCGCGCCATGATAAATGACTTTTGGATGCCGAAAATTGAAGCCTGTCAACTCCACAACATTTGGTTCCAACAAGGCGACGCTAATTTCCATAAAGCCCATGTAACTATGGACTTACTTCGTCCTCTTTTCGGTGAGCCATAAATTGCTTGTCCCGGACCAGTGGATTGCCGACCAAGATCGTGTGATATCACACCTTTGGGCTTTTATTTGTGGAGGTATGGAAAGTTTAAATGCTTTGTGGATAAACCAGCCTCGATTGAGGTATTGGAAGTCAACAGTACTAAAGTTATTCACGAGATACTGACCGAAGTCCTTCAGCGAACCATTCAAAATTGGTGTTTACGGATGTCCGAATTCGGTGCAGCTGCGGTCAACATTTGAGGGATTATCTTTAAAAAATAGATATCATAAATGGCTCTACACAAAAATAATAAGGATGACCCAATCAATTAAAATTCTCGTGATCTTATTTGCATTTAAATCCGATACCTCTGAAATTGATCACTCTAAATTTACATTGGATTAGTTTTTTGTACAAAAAAAAATTATTAAAAAATAAATATGTAGTCAAAACTTGTCAATATGTGGTGGCTCTATAATTTTGCACCAGAGTATATGACTTAACTTTATGTACATACATACATTCATACATATATTTATGCACATTGCAGATAATGAGATAAGTAGTCCAATAAAAACAAAAAAATGTACAGTACGAGAGCCGTTTGAAAAGTCCGTACAAAGTCAGCGAATTGGCATTTCTGGCGCGTATCGAGGTTATGTTTAGTTGATATAATCTCTTCATCTCAGAAAGCACACCAAGTTTCAGCCAGATCGGCACTTTTTTTTTGTGTTTGGCATTGGTTTGAAACGAGGAAGTCGGGTGATTTTCAAAAAAGTTCTTCTCCATCACGGCCAGTACTTCTTCTCTCTCGCGTCACATTTGTGATCGCACAAGTAGAAAATAGAACTCCAGCTAGTTTCAAAAGAAAATGATTGAAGCAACGATAGCCTATTTTCCAGCCTTGGACAAATCCAATTATTTGGAATGGATCAACAAACTAGAGCAGCATTGGACAAAGTGTGTAAGCTTAAAAGCAGGCTCTGTCGAAAAATAAAAACAAGGTTTACCCCAAGCAATTAAGAAGTGTTTATTCCTGCACAGACGTTTCAAACGACCCTCGTATGAGAGTATGTCGATATGTTTTGCTTGCAATTGATAAAAGACCCCGCTTCCTTCATTAATACTGCGCGGTACTCAGTAGTGGACAAACAGCTACTGTTGCAATGCAGACAATGACACAAAATATTACAATATAAATAAATAAAACAAATAAATCCGGGTTTTAGTAGCTTTTGCTGACATACTTATGATACAAGTACATTTATATTTTATTTTGAAAAAAATAAGACAATCACTTTTTCATTCAAAATAAACAACAGAGTCTGATAAATATCTTATAGCACTTTTCTTGTTGCTATTATTACAATTGAAAAGGCCCTAAATTTAGTTTGGAAATTTACTTTTATTCAATTCAAAGCAAAAAATGTTTTAAAATAATACAAAATTAAAAATCAATTTACTTTTGCTCGATATGACCACCCTTTGCCTTGACTATGACGGTCCAGAAATGAATCGCAAGCTCCCCGAATGTGACTGAATGCAGGTATATTGGCCCGCTCGCGGACAATGGCTTCTTTCAGCACCTCGAGACTGATGAATCTTTTAGTTCGGACCTTGCGCTCCAAAACGGTCCAAAGAGAATAATTCATGGGACTGGTGAATTTGAGAGCCATTTTGTGGACGTTATGAAGCTCGAAACGTTGTTTTTTAGCCATTCTTGGTTCACTAGAGCTTTGTGAGACGGTGCCGAGTCCTGTTGAGACGTTCATGGTCTGCCATCGAAATGTTTGTCTGCCAACGGCTTCAAAGCAACCTCCAGAATACTTTCCCGATAACATTTCGCATTTACCTTGGCGCCAGGCTCGATGAAAACGATTGGAGAGCGCCCATCTGCGGTTACAGCGGCCAAACCATTACCTGTGCTGTCGGCGCGTGCTGCCTCCTGGCAGCCAATCGATAACTTAAATTCTCGTATGAACGGTTGGTCAAATAAACCCTATTGATTTGGGAGTTTACGAGTTGCTCAATTTTAAAATTTTCCTCGTCAGAAAACACAATGTTCGGAAATTGACCGCTTTCGGCCAAGCAAAGCAACTTCTTCGCTCTCTCAAGTCTGACTTCATGCGCCTTTTTGATCTTGTAAAGCTTGAATTTGAGATCATTTTTGAGTATGCGACGGATGCTACGGTCAGATATTTTCAGTTCTTTCGCCATTTGAATGACACTTCGTCGGGGATTTCGCTCAAGTCGCTTCTTTATTTTTCGACCATTTCACGTGACGTTGCAGTCTTTTGATGGTCACCTCCATGACGTCTCGCGATGCTACCAGCATCATTGTAACGAGTAGTGGTGCGATAGACAAAAACTTTATTTACTTCAAGGGGCTCGAGCTCACGAACAATCGTTGGTTGTGATTTTCCAGTCATGTCGTCCTAATGGATTCAAACGCTCCGGCTCTGAAATTATTCGATGCGATACCTGGTGCGGTACGCTGGCAATAGCAGAGGAAGAGGAAGAACTCCTCTGCGTTGGAAAGATCAGGTGGAAAAGGACTTGGCTTCACTTGGTGTGCCCAACTAGCGCGAGTTAGCATGAGAAAGAAACAAATGGCGCGCTTTCTTAAACTCGGCCAAAATCGCTTAAGCGGCTATTGCGCCAATCAAGAGGAAGAAGAAATATAAAAAGCAGAATCGTGTCGTGTCAAACATCCTGGCGATTAGCTGCTCGTTTCGAGCAGACTGGCAGCGCACGAGACCTAACTTGTGGCTGCCGATGTCGCTATAAACGTAAAAACATCAACTAAATGACGGGCCATGCTTTAGGGCATCATCAGACTAACAATTAACTCAATTCCTTTCAAGGCTCGAGGTATTCAGAAAATACCTTCATAGATCTGGCAATGACAGTCCACCAAACTGTCCAATCTACACGGAGTGGGAAGAACGGTATTGGCCAATCGTCGAATCACCGTTAGAGAAGTTGCTGAGGACTAGACATATCAATTGGCTCGTACCATTCGATTTTTTCGGGCATGAGGGTCGCCGCAAAATTCGTCCCAAAACTGCTCAATTTCGACCAAAAGCGGCATCGCATGAAAATCGCTAATAAGATGTTGGACTCTGTCCGCGATGACCCATTGGTGCGAAGCAATCCGCCAGAAGCGCCCGGATTTGTGGAAAAACAAAAATTGGCTCTTGCATCACGATAATCACACATCGTTGCTTGTGCGCGACTTTTTGGCCAAAAACAACACTCTAATGATGCCACAGCTACCGTATTCCCCATATCTGCCCCCTGTGAATTTTTCTTGTTCCCGAAACTGAAGAGGCCCATGAAAGGACAACGCTACGATTGACGAGATAAAGACGGCATCGAAGGAGGAGCTGAACAAGATAAAAAAACGATTTTTGATTCGAAGATTGGAAAAAACGTTGGCACAAGTGCATAATATCTCATGAGGATTACTTTGAAGGGGGCAAAATAGATATTAATGAATAAATAAATAATTTTTGAAAAAACACAAAATTCGCGATACTTTTTGAACACACCTCGTATATGTGAGCTCTTGAACGCAGTATCAGATCAATATTTACGGTAGTGATTCATCCATCAATCCATACAACTTGTAACGAGGGGTTTCGACGCTTCCAAAGTGGCGTGATAAAGATCGCGAAGGGGCGCCGAAAAAATTCGAAGATACTCAGCTACAATAACTATTGGATGAAGACGCATGTCGAACTCTAAGTGATATCTCCAAAGAGTTGGATGTTGACAGGTCAACCTCCGGTAAACGTTTATACGCGATTGAAATCGTCCAGAAAGCAGATAACTGCGTGCCACATCAATTGAAGGAGAGGGATATCGAGAGACGTTTGGTGCCGCGTAAAATGCTTCTTGAATGGCTGAGAAAAAGGTGCTCTGCACCGCATCATCACTGGCGACGAAAAATTTATCTATTATGATAACCCTAAGCATTGAAATTGTTGGAGCCTGCCAGGGATGGACCTGGCCATCGACAGCGAAAAAAAATATTCATGCCTTACAGGTTATGTTGTGCATCTGGTGGGACAAGTGGGATCAGAAGGGTGTCGTCTATTATGAACTCCTTAAACCAACTGAAACCATCACTGGCGATTGTTATCGACTGCAGTTAAAGCGTTTGAATCGAGCTCTCAAGGAAAAGCGGCCGGAATGGGATGGTAGACATTAAAAACTGATTTTGCTGCATGACAACGCCAGGCCACACGTTGCTAAATCGATTCAGAAACATTTAAAGGGACTGAAACGGGAAATCTTGCCCTACCCGCCGTATTCCTTAGACATTGCACCTTCGGATTACCATCTGTTCCGCTCAATACAGTCAACCCTTATTGGAGAGCGGTTCACTTCTTACGAGAGCATTGCAAACTGGCTCAGTGAATGGATGAAGTCAAAAGAACTCGAATTTTTCGACACTTTGGCTAAGAAAGGACGGAAACTTATTTCCATACCCACCGAGCTTTATGAGACGGTGCCGAGTCCTGTTGGAACGTCCATGGTCTACGACCGAAATGTTTACATGTACACGGCTCTAAAGCAGCTTCTAACACATTTTCCCGATATTAAGCCGCATTCACTTTGACACCAGGCTCGATAAAAACGATTGGAGAGCGTCCATCAGCGGTCACTGCGGCCCAAACTATTACTTGCGATGGAAAATTGCTGCGAGTGGCCATACGTAGGCTCAAATTCTCCTATGAGCGTTCGGTCAAGTAAACACGATCGTTTTGAGTGTTTATGAACTGCTCAATTGGGAAATTTTTTCATCAGAAAACACAATGTTAGGAAATTCGCCACGTTCATGCAAGCGCAACAACTCCTTTGCTCTTTCGCACCGAACTTTTTTTGCTGGGTTGAAAGATCGTGTGCTGAGCTCACGAACAATGGCTGGTTGTGATTTCCAGCCAACTAAATGTAACGCAATCACACTATTACGTTTGAATTCCATCACAGAAAAAAAAAATTGAACAAAACTGAGACGCAAACGCTTTTGATGGCTTATAAAAAATATATTGAACTGTCATTAGAACAATTTTGACGTTGATGTCATGAGCTGTTTTACAGATACAAGCAGTGTGAAGTTGGTAACACTTCATATCGTTCACACTGTACATTCGGAATCAAAACTAGCCTCCATAAGCTCAAACAAATTTTCCAATTTAAAATATATTTTTCGCCATAAACATTGAATTTGTGTCTAAAAATCATTGCAAAGATCCTTAGGAATTTTCGTTGAAAATCATTAAATTTCTTCTCTATGGAAAAGCTGAACTTTTCTGCGGTCAAATAACTGGTTGAAAAACTGTTATATTTTCCCAAGACTGTTTCGTATTCTCCAACTACACTGCACTTCAATTTCTTTGAACAGAATTTTAAATTTTTTTACTGCACTCTAAGCGTTGTGGCTATTTGCATGTACGCCACGCACACAGCACGAAATCAGCCAGTTTTCTGAAAAATAAAAACTAACTCAAATAAAAATAAAATTTGAATTTCTTAAAATAAAAAAAATTCGAGTAATAAAAACGAAGGTGAAAAGGAAATACAAATCCAATATCTAAACAGCGCCACTTGTTTGTTTTTCCGCTGGCGAAGCAATTAACTGACCACCCGCCGTTTACAGCAATAATAAATGCGCATGTATAATATAATGTTTGCATGTATCGGTGCACAAGAACACAACACAACACACAACTACAGTACGTGAAAGGGGAGATAGGAGAAGGGGGAAATGGAAGCCATTTACTCATATGGCAATCAGCATCCGCATCCACATCCACATCCGCTTCGATTGCATATTAAACAAGTTTGATTGCTAGGCGTTGAGTGGTTAGAAAACCGAAATAAATGTGGCAGCGGGGTAGAGGAGTATAGCGGAGTATGGCAAAAGTGGAAGCGGCAGCTTTTTGTGCCTAAAATGTTAAATGCGAGCACGTCGAATGAAAAGAAAAAGCCCACGCAGCAATGCACTCGCATATGTATATGCGTATGTATGTGTGTGTGTGTGCACGCCATTCGATAGATATAGTAAAATTCAAATTTATGCAACAACACAATCAACATCAAAATATTTTATTTTTACATCGAGTGTATGTACATACATATTCGTGTGTAAGGGGTGTTGTTTTAGCTCTTCGATTGGTTGCGTATTTTTGTGCACATTTTTGATTTTCTATTTGTATTTTTTTTTATTTTTTATCTTCTTTTAGAGTGCATTCAATAAAACTGCAATTTCCGCACCCATTCTTTGATTTCATGGCACAAGTGTTTGCATTTTTTGCACAGCAAGTCGTCATAGTTTTTTAATATTTGCCATTGCGAAATTGTGTGCGCCTGTTCTTTCTGTTGCTTGCATTTAACTGTTTTTATTTATTTTTTATTGCTGTTTTGTTTTATTTTTTTCTGCTTCTTTGCAGCCGCTAACTGCTACAGTTTATTTTTGGACATTCAAATAGCGCTCGTTTAATTTTAAAAAAAATTTCTGCGATGCCTGCAATATCCAATGGCTCGTCACTTAATATTTACTTTTAATTAATAGTTTTTAATCAGACCGTGAAAATATTGAATTTTTACGCATTGTTTGTAAAAAGTTAGTAAAATTATTGCAAGTTGAATGGTCTTACGGGTGATACGCAATTTCGGTGGAAGTGAGATATTAAATTTTTAAATATATAGGGTTTTTTTTAATAGAGGTGTTATTTTGATATTCAAAGAAAAATGCTCTTTTTTTTAATGTACCATAAATAACCGGATGTTTATTTCATTATAAAGAGGAAGGTATGCCGTTAATAGTGGAAAATAACATCAGGCAAATGACTACCACGACCACGCTTACAGGACAATATCCTTTTCATGAAATTTTCCATAACTGAAGTGCAAAGCGGCTGCCCTATGCCCTCGATAGCCTCACGAATTCCATCTTCGAGGTCTTGAATCGACCCAGAGCTGTTGGCATAAACCTTCTCTTTCACGTGGCCCCAAAGAAAAAAGTCACAAGGTGTTAAGGGATATAGTAAATATTACAATCATTCTATTGGCAACTACCTATGTACAGAGGGTTCTGAAAGTGAAGCAAAATGTATCCCACGCTTTTGACTCTAATTTGAATTACTCTATTTGTATCTTAATTTTTGTTATAATTCTGTTCTGAGGTAGTTGACTATGACTGATCGTTCGATTTGCTATTACTTCATTATATATTAGGTCCCTTTGTCATTCAAATTTATTTTATACTTTTTAGTTCGATTAGCAAAAAAGCGTGTTTTTTAGTTTTTTTTTAAACTATTTTTTATTATGAATGAAAATTATTGTCATCATTGCAGTCAGTGAATTAATGATTCGATATATTCGTGTTATATTTAATTCCTTTTTTATCGACTGTGAGTCTAAAGCTATTCAGTTATCGGCCGTGATAAAGAAGTAATCGGGATGAAGAACTTATTTCGTGGAGGGAGCCTGAGAAACGGCTACCCCACTCCATTGGCCAGTTTTTTTCGATTTTCGTGGTGTGGTGCACTATGAATTCCTTCCACCTGGCCAAACTGTTAATAAGGAATATTATTTGAGCGTTATGCGTCATTTACGTAAAGCAATTCATCTAAAAAGACCAGAATTATGGGCCAACAACTCTTGGTTTTTGCATCACGATGATGCACCGTCTCACACTGCACTCGTTCTTCGAGACCATTTCGCCAAAAATTCCACGCATATCGTTCCGCAACCACCGTATTCGCCTGATTTGGCTCCGTGTGACTTCTGGCTATTCCCAAAACTCAAGAGACCACTCCGGGGAACGCGTTTCGAGTCGATTGAGGAGATAAAAGCTGAATCGAAGAAGGTGCTGATGGCTATACCGGAAATGAACTATTTGGCATGTTTCGGGGATTGGAAAATCGTTGGCATAAGTATATTTCATCGAGAGGGGATTGTTTTGAAGGGGATGAAATTGATTTACAAGAATAAATAAAGATTTTTCATTTTACAACCAAATTCACCTTACTTTTTGCCCACAGGTAAAAAAAGAAAATATTAATCCTGGCAATCCTAATAAGGATAATGGAAAACTTTTATCAAATTATTGCATTGTCATCGGCCCTTGATAGGTGTGCAAAATTCCAAGTCGATCAGATTTTTAGAAGCCATTGAAAATTAAGCTCAAAGATTCCGTTACATACATACATACATACAACCCGACCTAATAAAAGTGTGTTAAAAACATTCGTGCCTATGTTGGAGATATGTGGCTTCAAAAATTGTAATGCTGCTGATAACAACAATAAAAACATGTTATACTCTTTGTATTCACGTCCATCTCTTTCCGCTGCTGCTCCTGAAGTTAGAGCTAAGCAGTGCTCATACGCTGATGTCGCTGCGACAACAACTGCTATGCTTAATGTCGCTACTGAGCTGAGTGCTAATTAACTTTCTCCTGCCGCTGTTGTTATGCACTCCACGACAATGCCGTCAACAACTGTGACACCTGTTCGCGTCTCTGCCTATGACTGTTGCTGATTTCGGCCACGATTGTTGTTGTTGTTGTTGTAGCAGGAATGCTGCTGGAGTGACAGTCCTTGACCGGATATAAATCCGGGTCGTTTCGGTAACGTAGAACCGACTGTCGTGGAAACGACTGTTACTGTCTTCGGCTACGACTGTTACTGTCTTCGGCTACAACTGCTACTCCAAATGTCATTTCTACGGCTATTTTGTTCGCTCCAATGTCCACAAGTTATGTCTCTAGTTTTTGGTTGATCCTATGATTGGGTTAATGTGCGTTATAAAAATGGTTCTAAACGTAAAAATTACGTAGTTGAGCCTAATGAAATTGTGGACTTGTATATTATCGTTAAAAATACTTGGGTGCATGTTTCTGCTTTTAAGCCAAATGTTCCTGAATGCTGTTTTTTTTTCGGGATGACGCCAGTGAAGAGGGAACTCTCATAAGTACAGCTATACCGGCATAGCAGTATGTGCGATTTGTAGCCTCACTTCTACACTTTCTTCTTCTGCAATAGTTTTATGACTTGCTCTACCGTCGTGTTCACACTCTCTGCATTTCTTTTGCCAAAATGTCTACGGGGACTAGTCCTGCCATAACGAAGAAAGCATCGTCCAAAATTGTACGGAAGCCGCAAATAGTCCGCAAAGCGCTGAGCCCCTAGGTGGTTGTCAGTTTATTTGTGGAGCTATTTAAGTTCAGTGTATCAGCCCAGATCGGTGCGGCATACAAAAGAACCGAGCTGACTACCTACATATATAACATTCTTTGGCTGTGGCTAGGTCCGCCATTGTTTGGCATGATTCGCGACGAACAGGACTACACACTTGATGGCTTCTTCACAGCGTATTCGAGATGCGTTTTGAAGTTTAAACGGCTGTCAACCATTACGCTTAGGTATTTTATAGCGGGACTTAAACTAATGGTTACAGACCCATCATTTACATGCATAGTTTCTACTATCTTCCTGCTGTATATTAGAACTACATCGGTCTTATGCTCAGCTAATTCCAGCTTCATAGACCTTAGCCAAGTCTTGATCCTGCTTACTGATTCGATGGCGATCCTCTCAATTTCGTGGATATGTTTTGCTACCATTACCGTTGCGATGTCTTTCGCGAATCCAATGACTTTAGTTCTAGGGTGCATATCCAGTCTTGGAACCCCATACTACATAAGGTTCCATAGCAGTGGGCGCAGAACTGATCCTTGAGGAACCCCTGATGATACGATATACTCCTCAACGCCTTTGTCACTTCTAAACCTCAGTTTAAGGTCCATGAAATAACTGTCAATTATTCGGATTATATAACTAGGCTACCCTATTTTCCCGAGGGTTTCTAGTATACGTTGCCAGCTAGCTGTGTTAAAAGCATTTCTAACGTCCAAAGTGGTGGAAGAGAGTAGTAGAAACTTTGCGCAACCTTACTGGGCAAATAATTTGGGGTGTGTGTACACTTTTTGCTTTGGATAATAACACCCGGTACGCAGCAAAACTTCTTGAAACTTTCTTGCTTACTATTTCTAATTGCTTTTTTAGCGCCTGTCTGGCTGATCTAAGATTTTGAACATTTTTAAGAAAGTCAGGTCTCCCTCTACTGCGCTGTATCTTGCGTCTAGCGTGGAGGCATTGAGTGATTTGATGTTTTCGTTACACCAGTAGCATGGGTATACGGGTATGGCGCATTACTCGCCTGGGCATGGAGGCATCACATGCTTCTCTTACTCCTTCTACTAGGAGTTTCGTCCTATTCTCGGCACAACCAGCAGAAGTTGCTCAATGATATATAATATATATGTTAGGACTTCGCTATCAAGCTTCGCGTCCTTCCACTTTGGACCTGTCGGCTTGGGACCTGAAGACTATGTAATCGCTTATGGGCTGAGAAATTCTGGCGTTGAAAGCAAACATCTATCCTGTTTTAAACTGTTGAAAAATTATACACACCTTTTAATTCAGGGGTTTCTCCTAGTTTTTATGATTAAAATATATGTAGATCCAAATGTTTAACCAGCAGACATTAATGTTAACCCCTTTTGGTGTTTTCAAAGGGAACGCAGCGCTCATATTACACATTTTTTAATCAGAATTAAAAAAAAAATATTGGGTATGCAGTTTAATAGTTCTTTGAAGTTTGGCATGAACATAGTGAAAATCCCAAGTAGTTTAAAAATTGCGTTGATTTTTGGCAAAATTTTTTTGATTTTTGGCAAAATTTTTTTTGCTGCCAGGTTTACCCCAAACAATTAAGTAGTTTTTATTTTTGCACGAACTTTTCAAACGATATTTTATAGGTCTGCAGATATTTCTATCTAAAAGGTCTATCTAAATTGTAAGAATTTAATTTTTCAAAATTTTCTATTTGTTTTGAAACTAGAAATGTCAATTAAAAAGTGTCTCACGTGAATAAAATCCTTAATTTCTTAATAAAAAATAAAAAAACGCTAAGGTAAATAAAAGCATTTCGCATTTTAGCGTAGGATTTTATGCAAGTAAAAAACAAATCGTTTTTCCACTTTTCACCACATCACTTTCACTTGAAATCCCTTAAAACGGCATTCGTTCAATCGAACTCAGCGACACTGAAATCACTTGCGGACACAGCAAACCCATCAATCAATTCTTGGGTTTACCAAAATGGTTACAATTCTTAGTTAATTAGTTAAAGCAAATGGAAGGACACTCATTGCATACCCTGTTGGAACAAAAACATAGGGTGGATGAATTTTTTTAAGATAAGGAATGGTATACACTTTTTGCTGTCCTTGAGCTTATTTTATGCCGGCGAGTTCAATAGATGTTCGATTTCAATTTAAAATACACTCTCCTAGGCATCGTGATTATTATAAAAAGATTCAAACTAATTTAAATTAACAGATTCAAAGTTTAAATAGCAACTTATTAAATCAACTTTAGAACTGTAGTTAACACATCCATTAACCCTTTAACAGTTTCATTTTGTTTCCAAAACTTTTTCTGCCTGCTTAATTATTTTCCAGCGAAGACGAGTATATTCGACATAAACTGAGTAGTATATGCTTCTGCCTGTAAAAATAGGCAATTAAGACTAAAAATCAGTTATTTGAAAAATCATTTTTGGTTTTTTACAAAATACCATTTTTTAAGTCTTGAATTTGTTTTAAATTGCGAACAACTTTCCAAAAACTTAGCGGCATATGAATTAGTCTAAGCCACTAGTCTCTTCATTAGGTCATTATCCAACAAATTTTCGATATAAAATAAAGGCTTAGTTTTGCAAGATGAGGAAATATCGTAATGTTTCAAAGAATTTGATAAAAATTCAAAGGGTTCTCGTTCTGCGGCCGTTTATGTTGAACTTGAATTATTTTTACTATTATGAATCATTGTATTCTCCATCTTCATCACTGTTCTTTTGAAATTCAACACTGATACCTGCTTCTTTATCACTGCTCTCATTAGAAGACAACAAAATTATCATTATTTTCCGTTTTTTTATGTTTAAACCCATATCATCATCAGCAACATAATCATTCAATAATTCTGGTAAGGATAATTAAAATTATGAATTTCATAATTTTATTCTTCAAAGGTTTGGTACTTTTAAACTATTATTTTTCTGTAATTAAAATCCACAAGACCCTTATAACTTTCGCTCTCTCAACACACTTTTTCACACATCCGCGTTATCAGTTACAATTTTTCATTGTTTAATAAACCAAAGCCAAAAACCAAAAAATGCAAATGGTTCATTTATCTATAATTAACATTATTCAACAGTGTTTTTAAGTTATTTTAATAAAAATTATAATTTTTCTAAGTTTATTTTGTAAATGATTTCGAAATGTACTGCTTGGCAACACTGTGTGGTGAGAGCGCAATCAGCTGACAGGATTCTTCGGGAATTTTCAAATATCGTGCAATAAAATCTACGATACTACGATACGGAAGGGAGTAATTTTTCATTTACATGGGGTTCTCATTAGTTTGATCGTAACCGCTGACAGGGGACTGCGTTTACGTCGGTTACTGTTTTCAGCATACAGGCGAAATCTTCATTGGAAAGACAAAGATTTGATTCCTTTGGAGCTGTGAGTTGAAAGAGAGAACAGAGGAAGATTTGCAGCAGTATTTCGACAAATGAATAGCCACACTTTGTAAATTAATAGTTTGTTGGTTCTCACACTCACCAACGTAAATGCAAGCCCATATCAGCTGACACGATTAAACTAATGAGAGCCCCATGTAAATGAATTCTCACTACCAATCCATAGTATCGTAGATCGTTGTTTCATATGGCGTATGTTGATGTTGGTGGGTGTGAGCACCATGTGTCCCTGACTGGAGAAAGTCCACTGCAAAGTTAAAGTTGAAACGAAATGCAGCCACTGTTAGTGCTCTCTTGTGTTTTACATACATACCTTGCATGTTTCTCGGCTGTTTAACGACCAAGAGAAGCTTCTCGGTTGTCTAACACATACATATTGATTATAGATATATTGAATATGAGTTGCTTGTGCATGGGCAGATATCGATAATTCTTTTATTCCATTAATAAGAAAAAATTAATAAAATTCTTTTATTGCACACCTTGTACGAGCACTAACAAATCATCGTCACCATTATCAGCTTCGATTCAGGCAATCTTTATTAGACTTTCACTCACCAAAATTTGCATAATGACGAAGAAAACAAAAAGTGAATTTTCCCTAATGAAAATTTGTGGGCAACAGCTGTCAATTACGCTGTCACTCACACATGGAAGTGTTCGAGGAAGCAGAGAAACTTGATTTTTTTGTTCCTTTTTATAACCTAAATAAGTAGAAGGAAAAGAGTTTTCTTATGACCAGTGCAGAAAAAAGAGAAAAGAAACAAAATGAAAAATATAGCTATGTATATGTGTATGTATGTGTGTTGTAATATATATTATACAGGCAAAATAATTCAATTGCAAGTGCAAAACAATTGTGAGCATTTTGCAACAAAAAAAGGCGAAATGGAATAGGACAATTGGGAATTCAAGAAGTGATGGAACGAAATTGTATGTGTGTTATGTAAACTTTTTATTTTCTTCTAACTCATATTGTTAGTCAAACTAACGGAAATTTAGATTGCATCCAAATTCCAGTTTTGTTGTTGTAAATCGTTGCTTTTTAAATGATATGCTAAAAATAAAAACCTACATTTACGTTTAAAGGCACCTAAATAAGGAAGCCGAAAACATTGAAGTGAATAAAAAAATATTTTTTTATCTGGCATTAAATCGGTAATTGGTAACTTTTTTTAACAATGCAAGTGCAAAATTATTTTAATAAATTGTTTTTTTCTTTTAAGATTCTCATCCAAATGCCAAAAGGGAAAATATCTTAATGATTTAAGGGTGGTGAAAAGGTTCAAATTAACCTGTGCCATAAGGAGGGCTATTCAAATCGAGAGATTGGGCGAAGCATTGGACGATCAGAGGCAGTGGCGCGCTCTTAAGAAAAAACATCATTAATTATGGCGTAAGAAAACCTACGGAAGGTAATAAAGAACTGACTCACCGCCCAATAAGCCAAATTAAAAAGGAAGCCACGAAAAGTTTTCTTTAAATTCGTCTAAAATAAAATAAAAGCTGGCTCATCCTGTGACAACCAGGAACTTCCCAGGCATGGAAACAAACAGGTGTGGCAGCTTGACAACGCTTCACAGACAAGCGCGTTTTGACTTCGCGCAAAAACACATGCAGTGGTAACTGAGTGGGACAATGTTGTGTTCTCAGGTGAAAAAAATTCACTCATATAGTTGTTATTGGCACGATTTGCGTCACTATTTGGAAGTGGCACACGTTATGGTGTAGGCGCCATTTTCATCAAGTGGACCGGCAAATATTTGCTTTGTGTCAAACAAATCGAATTGTAAAAGATGCACGGAATTGTTGGACGTTGCTCTCATCTCATTTTTGGATGATAAAATTAATGAAGATAGTATTTTCTAAGAAGATCACGCTGTCATACACGTTTCCAAATACTCGTTGACATATTTTGAAGAGCACCAAATACCGCATATGAAGTAGCCTGCGTGTACTCCTGATTTGGATCCGGTGGATAACCTCTGCGGGTGCATGTCGCGCAAAATTTATGGAGAAAAAGCGCAAGGACAGCAGTATAGTATATTTTTAATTTTTACTTTTAATTATAAATTCGAATTTTTAGTTTTGAATTTTCATTATTAATTGGAATTTTCTGTTAATTTTTAATTATTTTTTTTTAATAAATAATTTTTAGTTCTTTATGTGTAATTTTTAATTTTAATTTTTAGTTTTTAATTTTTACTTTTCATTTTTAATAAATAATTTTTATTTTTATTTTTAATTAAACATTTTTGAATTTTAATTTTTTGAAATTTATGGACAAAAAGCGCAAGGCCATCAGTATATACTTAATTATTAATTAGAATTTTTAATTTTAAGTTTTTAGTTTTAAATTTTAAATTTTTATTAATTTAAATCTTCAGTTTTTGATTTTGAATTTTTAATTCTTTATTTTTAATAATTAATTTTTAATTTTAGTTTTTAATTTTTAATTTTTATTTTTAATATAAGGTTTTTAAATTTTAAGTTTTGGAAATTTTTAATTTTTTATGGACAAAAAGCGCAAGGACACTAGTATATTTTTCTTGTTTACTTTTAATTATTAATTTGAATTTTTAATTTTTAATTACTTATTTTTAATAAATATTTTTTTAATTTGAAATGTGTAATTTTTAATTTTCAACGTGTAATTTTTAGTTTTTAGATTTGAATTTTTAATTTAAATTTTTAGTTTGTAAAACTTTAAATTCTTATTTTTAAATTTTTTTTTTAATAAAAAATTTAAACTTTAGTTTTTAATTTTCAATGAATAATTTTTAATTTTAATTTTTAGTTTTTAATTCTTAATTTTTTATGTTAAGTTTTTAATTTTTATTTTTAATAAAAACAATTTATTTTTATTTTTAATAAAAAATTTTTAATTTTAATTATTAATTTTAATTTTCAATTTATAGTTTTAATTTTTATTTTTAGTTTTTATTAATTAATTTTTAAATTTTAATGAAAAATTTCGATACTTAAATTTTTATAAAACCTGATTTTCTTATTGATAATACCATTTAATTAAAGACATGTGAAATGTGCAATAATCACTTATATATGTATATTACAAAAAACATATTTGAGATAATAATGGAACCAGATTCCAACAATAATATTTTATTAATTTACGCATTTATTAAACACGAATTTTTCATAGATCGGCCGACTACTACGATTTGTATATTCAAACTCACTACCAGGTGTGGGAAAGTGTTAAAAAACGAATTAAAAGTTTTACTTGTGTTCGGAGCAGCAGCTAGTCCCTAAGCCCTTTTTGCGTGTTTGGCCGACCTCCTTCTCCTATTTGTGGTGTGCGTCTTGTTGTTGTTCCACAAATGGACGGACCTACAGTTTCAAGGCGACTCCGAACCACAGATGACTTTTTGTATGAGGAGCTTTTTCATGGCAGAAATACACTCGGAGGTTTGAGATTGGCTGCCGAGGGGCGACTGCTATTAATTATTATTATTTTTCTTTTATTTTTTATTTTTATTTTTTTATTTTTTTTGTTTTTATTTTAAAAAACTTTTTTTTTTGTTTCGTTTTTTGTGTCCGAACATTACCTACCAAAACCAAAAAAGCTCAACAGCTTGTTTACAACAACATGCATCGGTTAATAATTTTGATTACAATAAATGCAACAATAAATAAACAAAAAATGAGCTGCCAGCTCCCCATGAAGCTGAGTTACACATTTTCAAAGCGAGTGCCCAAGCCAAAAATCACAAAATTCTCAAAATTTCTACGCCCTCCATTTTCAAAAATAAAATCGAGTGTTCGAATAGATTTACAGGTTGACAAAAAAAACTGTATACAAACTTTTCTGTGCAATTAGAGGAATGTAAAATTTTGTTAGTGAATGCTCTTATTTTGTGATTGTTGTGTGTGGTCTCAAGTACAAAAAAAAGTATTCGTTTCTGTTCCAGCTCTTTTTAAATACTTTGTGGAACGATGCCAAGTAGTCGCGTAGCTATTATAGCCCTGCATCAGCTAGGAGCACGCAACTACGAGATAGCACGGAAGCTTCGAATTGCACGTTCATTGGATTCTCGTGCAATCAAACGATTTAAAGAGCTTGGTATTGAAGGTGAACATCCTGGAAGAGGAAGAAAACGAACTGTTGACACTTCCAATAACCGAAAAGTCATTAAAAAAAGAGTTCAACGAAATCATATGGTCTCGATGAGGAAAATTGCTCGTGAACTTGGACTTAAGCCGTATAAACTACAAAAATGCCAGCTGCTCACGGATGAAAACAAGAAGGTAAGAGTCGAAAGATATCGCTCACTCCAACGTCGGGCCGCAGGTACGGACTGGGAAAGAATCGTATTTACGAATGAGAAGCTGTTTACCGTTGAACAAGCTCACAATCCTCAAAACGACAGAAATTGGTATACAGAAGCCTCTGGACCTTCGTCCATTGTTTGAACATCATCAAAATCCGCGATCTGTCATGGTATGTGGTGGAATTTGCGCTAGTGGCAAGACTACGCTGATTTTCATACACCAAGGAGGCAAAATAAATAAAGAAGTTTACCGTCAAGACATTTTAGAAGCAGTTGGTCTTCCCTGGCCCAGCAGCACTTGGGTGACGATGAGTGGACTTTTCAACAGGACGGCTCGGCACCAGCCCACAGAGCAAAACCAACCCAAGAGTGGTGCAAAGCCAATTTCCCCTCTTTCATTACTTCCCAAGAATGGCCCCCCTCCTCACCGGATCTCAGTCCGCTAGATTACAGCGTATGGTCGATTTTGGAAGCAAGGGCCTGTGCAAAACGCCACAAAACTTTGGAGTTCTTGAAGCAAGCGTTGTGTCGAGAGTGGGATCGTATAACGGTAGACGAACTACGGCCTATAGCTTAAAATTTTTTGAAACGTATTCGTGCTAAAGGTGGCCACTTCAAAACTGGCTGAATATACTGTTACTCAAACATTGTCTATTAAAATTTCACAATTTGTTTTGAGCTACTATTAATGATAAATTTTTTTCATTAAAAAATGTTGTATACACTTATTTTTTGTCACCCTGTACATACACACATATGAACATGAATCTCTTTTTTTTCTATGGGAGTCATAAAAAAATATTCGGCCAACTCATAAGTGTGTCCTTCAACTTTTGTCAAAATATGTCTGGTTAGTAACAGAATGTCCCACGTGTACTCTATACATATATGTATGTATGTATGTATGCATGTATGTATGTATGTACTCAAAATCAAACTTTTGCCACACAAAAGAAAATCAAAACAGAGGTCAATCGAATAAACAATCACACTTTTGTCACCAAGCAAATGAGTAGAATTATTTGCTGTCACAGCAGACACCACATAAATGTCAAATGAAATGTCCAACTTTCAGAGATTTTCATTCTTATGTCCCTTTTGTTTTATATCATTCCGATGTGATGAAGGTAGAGGCTAGTTTGAGATTTTTTGTCTTTTTACATTTTTCCAATTTTTCCTTCGTTCTTTTTTTTTAATTTACTGCTTGTAAGCCTTAATGAACGTGGCTTGATTTGGAGCGTAGGTGCAGGTAGGCGCTTTGTGAATGGATATGTGGGTATTGAGATTTTAGAAAATGTTACGTTTTTGATTTATTTTAAGCTGTTTATGACAGAAGGTTCGCTTATGTTTTTTTTTTTTCTATTAGAGAAGAGGAATATACAGCCCGGTTCACTTGATTAGAGGCAATAATTTTTATGGAAGATAATGTTTACTTCTAGGTTTCAAACTTAGCTGGAAATTAAACATTGAAGAACGGGTAAAGAAAGCAGAAATCGCTTTATCGCTGCCTGTAAATGTATGCAAGGAAGAAGATGTGGTCTTCAACTGAAGTATACATTATGGTTGTATAAGGCGGTTATGCGACCAATTTTAACGTATGGCTCGGTGGTTTGGTGGAAAGCTCTAGAGTGAGAATACAACATCAAATTACTTGGCAGAATGCAAAGATCAGCCTGTGCAATAACAGTCGGTGAATCAGGCCATGTCCTATGGAGGCTCTGAACACACTGACGGCAGATCTAAATATGAAGGGGATGGCAACCATGACTGCATTTAGATTAAATGAAGCGAGTCGCTGGAAGTAAAAAACTCACGGCCACGCCAGTCTATTACTTCGACAAACCCAGTATACCTCGAAGAGGTCTGACTACAACGTCCCGACGGTAACATTCAATAGAAATGTTGCCACTCTCTTTCCATCTAGGAAGGAATGGAATAAGGGATGCTCACTAAACAACTTCGACACTATGCAGATGGCAGTAAAATGAATTGTGGTGTTGGAGCTGGAATAAATTCACATAAGTACATATACTTAAAATTGAAAGATCTGTGCGTCTCCCTAATGCTTGCAGTGTCTTTCAGGCGGAAGTACTGGCAATTAGGGAAGCTTGTACACTACTAATCGCAGATTAGTCTCTTTTAAGAGCAATATCGCTATTCTTTCGAATATTCTTTCGCTCTAAAGTGGTAGAGCAAAGTAGAAATAGCCTCACCACCTTGAGTGAAAACCATAAAGTTACCTTAATCTGGGTCCCTGGACATAGGAGCATTGAAAAATCAGATGAACTGGCAGGAGAGGCATCTGCCATAAATAACGCTCTTCCAGAATCGGTATTCATACCATAAGGTGCAGTCAAGAATATAATTTCCCAAAAATACCTTTTAATCGCGGATTGTAGATGGAGAGACCATACGAAATGCAAAATTAGCACAATGTTATGGCCCACATACAACTTTCAGCAATCGTTGACATTGTTAAACAAGAGACGACGGGACGCTTGGAGACAAACGACAATCATAACCGGCTTTTGGACTGTAGAAGAATAAGCAGCCAAAATGGCAACCGGAGAAAACAATCTTCCGTTTCCTCTGTGAATGCCCTGCCCTATGGAAGGACAGAATGTTAACCCTGGGCAAATCTCTGTTCAAGGATCTGGAACAACTGTCTGGCTTAGACATCAACAACCTAATAAGGTTCTTCAACCCCACAGACTGGATATAGTCATCCTGCAAATAACTGGTAAGCAAGTTGGTAATGAGGATGTGGCAACAAAATGGTGCGGAAGCGCTAGTTGGATTCGTGGCGAATCACCACTTAAACCAACCAACCAACCATGGATATTAAGGCAATCGTATTTCAACTAGTGACATAAGATTTTCTGAATAATTCTAGTTAATACTGCACCTTCCTCGGAAATATACATCCATCAAATTTTATTCCATCCAACGGTATTTCGCAGCAGTAGAACTTCGACAGCTGTAGTGCTTTGCTTGGTTTTTTGGCTCACTTGAGTAAAGGCACTCAGTTTGCGTACATTATTTGCGCATTAAAGCTGAGAAAAGCGATCGTTTTTTAAGCATTCATTGAGTTTACTCGAAAACTTCATAACTCTAATAAAATAGCAAAACGAAAGGTTCAACAAATCATGAAAAAGGACAAATTGATATCTTGGCCTCAGATGGACTCGCAAATGGCTAAATTACCGAAAATATTGGTCGAAGTCCAAATGTTGTGAATCTTTACTTAAACCAAGGTGCCTGCTATGGTAAGAACTACAAAGGCAGAACTGCGTTGGCTGTAACACTGAAGGAAACCCGCAAAATCCTTAGGAATGCGTCAAATGCCGCTCTTTCAACTGCAAAAATGAAAGAAGTGGCAAATGTTGCAGTCAGCGAATCCACTCTTCGAAAGGGTATTCTAAAAGCGCCACAACTGAAGCATACAAAATTACAAAAACTAAAAATTACAAAAAAAAAAAATTTTGAAAAAATTTTGCAATGAACGCCGCCTTGATTTTGTAACGGACCACCATGGCAATGGGCCATGGCTTGGAGTTCTGTTGCAAACATTAATCCCGATGAATGGAAAACAGTAGTAGTAGGCCTTATCATAGCCATGTAGATCCATAGAACATTGTTGAGAGAAAGGCCCCAAGTTTTTCCAAAAACACCTTTGCACTGCCAGTAGGATGTCTTTGCTTCAACGTGTGATTTCCCGAAGAGTTTACTATCGCACATTACTCCAAAATATTTAATTTCTTTGGATAGCTGGATTGTGACTCATTTTAGCTTAGGCAGAACGAGTCCAGCAAACTTCCTCCTTCTGGCGAAGAGGACAATGCCAGTCTTGGTGGGATTTGCCAATAGCCCATTCGCACAGCACCAAGTGTCAATCATATATAGAGCATTCTGCACTTTCCAGCAGATGTTCATAAGCGAAGGGCCTGTTACCAAACAGGCAACGTTGCCCGCATATGCTTGTGCCTAGACTCCCGAATCGTTTAAGGTGGTGAGCAGAGGATCGATCACCATGCACCAGAGCAGTGGAGACAGCACACTTCCTTGGCGGCAACCTCTATTAACCCTGGAACAGACACCAACAAATCTTCCACTGCTCGCACCGAGACGATTCTTTGGATCAACATCGAACGAATCCAATTCACTTGCACCCGGTCTACGCCGTGCCTACTAGCAGAGCTGCACATACTATCAAAAGAGGCATTATCAAACGCCACCTCTATGTCTAAAAAGATGCCCATAGCGTAGTCCCTCCTGTCGATGGCCAGTTCTGCCCTAGCAACAAGGTTTTGTAGTGCCGACTAGCCGCAGGATTTTCCACTTTGACAGGCATGCTGAAATGGAGACAGAGGGTGAACGCTTTTCAGCATGAAAGAAGTCATGCTGATGGATCTAAAGCTTTTGGGGCTGGTGTAGTCATCTCTTCGAACCTTTCAGATGAAGGCGGCCCTCACCATCCTCCAAGAGCATGGTCCATCAGTCGTTCAAGACTTTTACACATGAAAGAAGTCATGCTGATGGATCTAAAGCTTTTGGGGCTGGTTTAGTCATCTCTTCGAACCTTTCGGATGAAGGCGACCCTCACCATCCTCCAAGAGCGTGGTATATAGGCCAGTGTCAGGCATGCAGAGAAGATTTTCTTCAAGGCTGCGGTCACGGACTCAAAGACTTTCTTCAGCATGACAGGATACGTGGCATCTAGTCCGGGCGTTCGAATTCAAAATTTTAGCCTGCAAAATTACGGAAAACAGCTATAAAACTCTGTTGGAATCATCTTTCCTGAAATTCGTGAAACATTGGATCTTTCAGCAGGATAATGCGCCTGTGCTCACTTTCTGTGTACTTGGATTGCGTCCCAAAACGTTGAAATGTCAGCACGGCCACCGATGCGCAGATCTGAAAACCCCATATTATAGAAAACTTGGGTGAATGAAGGAAGCGTGCAGTCTTAACTAGAATTATCCAGAAAACCTTGCATTACTAGTTCAACTACGATTGCTTTAATAACTATTTTCTTCCAATAAAAATTATTGTCTCTATTCAAGTGAACCGGACTGTAAGTACCTACGAGTATCTCCCTGATTTATATGTATGAAAGCACGTTCCACCTAAGGTAATTGTAATTTATTTGCTTTTAGAAAAGCAAAACGATATGAGATTTGAAGATAAAACACACAACTCTACTTAATAAAAAGCGTATTCGGCTCGTTCAACACAAGGTGGCTTTTTAAAGTTCACGGGATGCGCACGGCACGTATGAGCATTATTATTTTTGTCATATCTTTACACATACCTTCAAAATGTGTTGACATTACTAGCCATTTTAAACTTGACTTCCTGCTATTTATTCATCTTTCCTGAAAATAAAAAATCCCAGAAAGGATGGAACTGTACCAGGTTTGAGGAGATGAAAATCGAAGCGTTGGATAAGCTCAAGGCCACACCGAAAAACGCATATAAGAAATGATTCAAAAAGGCACTGGTGCAAGTATTTTATGTCTCAGCGGAGAAGCTTTCGTTGAAAGTTATGAATAAATAAATATTTTTCGCAAAGAAGGACAACTTTTTTTATCAAATTATTATTTATTATTATTATTCCGGGAAGGTGATGTTGACTGTTTTCTCCGATTACCAAGGCGTAGTGCACCATGAGTACCTTCCATCGGGCCAGGCAGTCAATAAGGAATATTATTTATCCATTTTGAAGCGTTTGAGAGAGGCTGTATGTCGCAAACGGCCGGAAATGTGGGAAACAATTCTTGGATTTTGCATGGTTTTGCACACGCCATCGTACCGAGCCCAAATTGTGCTGGATTATTTGACCAAAAACCAAGTAAATACCATCGTGCAAGCACCGTAGTCGCCTGATATGGCCCCGTGCGACTTTTTTTTGTTTCCCAAGTTGAAGTTACCACTTCGAGGAAGGAGATTTCAGTCGATCGAGGAGATTAAAGAGAATGCGACGAAGGAGCTGAAGGCCATCCCTTCGTCGGCCTACCAGGGGTGCATGCAGGACTGGGTTAACCGTTGACACATACATGTGTGTTGCTTCCGACGGGTCATATTTTGAAGGAGATGAAATAAATTTGCCTGAAATTTAACTCTGTTTTGTTTTATTTGAACATTCCCGGTAGTTTCTGATTGTAGGGTATTTATAAGCTTATACCTCAAATATTAATATGAATGCTTGTAGCTTGAATTGTAAATCTATTACCAAAAACCATAAACCAAATTTATTTAAAAACTAAAAATTTCAATTAAAAAATTAAAATTCTAAAACTTAAAAAAAATTTAAATTTAAAAACTTAATATTGAAAATTTAAATCTAAAAGTTTTAAATTTTAATTTGAAACATAGAATTCTGAAATTTGAAAAATTCATTAATTAAATTAAAAAGCAGATACTGAAAATTGAATTATGTACCCATAAAAAATCAACACTCCACCTAATTATTGTAAACTCACTTGCATGTTAGTAGCCCCCCGCATTCTAGTAACCACTCGATTTGGCGCTGCCTTTAACACCCGTCACTTCACTCCTACTCGCCATAGATACAAATCGTATATTAGTTGATATTTGTTACATCTGTATGTGTACCTTTAGAAGTTACTCTTTACTCCAGTTGCATGTGAGGGCTTACATCAAATCCCGCTAACGCTCCAAAGTCTCTCATTATTTCGCACTTTAACTATTTCGAATTACATAGCAAAACCACCGTTTGCACAGCCCACACAAGACACTAACAATTTTCTCGTTGCTCTCAGTAAGAGAACAAACTAATTGCAGGGCTTGTTGGAATTAAGTGTAAACAGCTGCTGCAGTAATAAATATTTTATTTAAATTACTAAATACATATACACAATTGCTTAATTGGATGCAATTTTTCTATCGCTCGTGCGTTCCATTTAATTGAACTTCAATTCTCATTGAGCACTAGCAAAAGCTGGAGCAATGGAATGCAATCATTCGAACCGTTGCAGTTCAATCGTTTGTGGAAATTTAGTAGGAAAATTAAATGGTTTCGAAATTTCCCTGCAATTGAAGTAAACTGTGAATATCGATTGAAGAGGACTCACAGAGTTTAGCGAAATTAGTACGTAACTATTTTTATAGATTTTCTTACGAATGAAATTTTAAAGCATCGCTAAGTAGCTAATCGCTAAACTGCTATTTACTTATTTACTACCGAATGACAGTGAAACTATTTAACGAAAACAAACTGGAATTGTTAAGTTTGAAGGTTGGTATTTCTAAATTACTGCCTTCCAAAAGATTTTCCTGTATGTGTGTGGATGTATGTTAAGAAAGTAATTGCGATTGAGAAAGAACTATGTAAATAAATTAAAATAAATGTAAAATAAAAATATAAGTAAGTGTATTGTATATACATAAGTATCATATATAAATAAAAATTGTTAAACATGCCGTTTATTGCTTAATAAATTATCATGTCAGTCACTGTGCCATACTGATTGGTGGATAATAATTAAATGCGCTAATTCTATGGAGGGGTGTGCAACTATGAGAATATCTGCATGCATTTGCTTAGTTTACTCGTCGTAAAAGTAACAACAGTTGGCTACAACGCAGTCTGATGTAATTGCTCATAGATAACGCGAAGAACTAAAACGACGAGTCCAACAAAAATACCCTGCAGCGAGCATCTGAACAAGTGAAACAGAGAATTGGTGGCAATAAGTAGGTGAATTTTCCCCTTTATAGCCAACACATCTGCATTTATACAATAGTATATTTGTTTTTGTTTCGTAATATACGAGCTTGTAGGAGGCATAGTATTGAGCGATTACGCTCATATAAAAAAAGTCTCAAAACAACAAAAATTAGCCATTTTTGAAGAAATGTCCAAAAATATGCCATCTCACACCATGAGAAACAAAGAAGGCAAGAAATGTTGTCCTTATTGCACGTATTACATAGATTAATATTGAAAAAACGCGGTAAGTATGATATTTAGTTTGTCGTAATTTAAAGGGAAGTTATTGGAACCCATCCTTTCTGACTCAGTATTACTATTTTGTTAGCACCCCGCCATAAGTAATCAAAGATTGGTGGGATCAAAGCCGAAAAGTAACGACGACAAATTGATAAAAACGGTGTTTGGGCCGTGAGTTAATGTTTGAGGCTGTCGTCAGAAGCTTAGACGATGACAACAGCCGATTAGGCGTCCCTTAAAGTGTTTAAGAGAAAGATGCTGCGTAAGAATTTTGAACCTTGCACTTTGGCGACGGTGCATATCGCAGGGTATGGAATAATAAGTTCTATGAGCTTTACAACAACATAGACATAGGTTAGGTGAGATTATAATGAATGCTCATCATCCTTTGTGATACCATTGCAAGAGAAAAGATGTGAAGGAAACCGGTAGAACGAAAGGAAAGGACATAGACATACCGCAACGAATAAACAGCCAGCGGCTTCGTTGACTGGGTAATGTCGTCTGAATGGATACAAACGCTCCGGCTCTATTCGATGTGTTAGCAGAAAAAGGAGAGGATCTCCTTTGCGTTGAAAAGATGAGGTGGAGAAGGGCTTGGCTTCACTTGGTTTGTTCAACTGGCGCTGATTAGCACGAGAAAGAAACCACTGCCGCACTTTGTTAAACTCGGCCAAAATCACTTGAGCGGTTATCGTAGCAATGAAAAATAAGAAGAAGAAGGCGGGGAACTTCATGAATTTCTTTTTTACTCAGCGTGATTTTAATTTGGTTTACGAATTTTTAATCTTTAATAACAGTTTTGCTTTCAGAATCTGCATCAAGGTTTTGGAATGGCCCGCTCAAAATTTATATTGAAAATTGGCTATGATGGGATGTTTTGAATTCTACACCAGTCCTAGTACAGCTTCTGTAGTCCACTCTGCTAATTACAAAAGTACAGATGAATGAGCTTAATGATTTTTATATTGCTTTTTTCCGGCCAAACTAGCGATTAATTAAGCAAAAGTCTTTGTGATTAGCAATTTTTATTATTTCTAATGTTGAGCTAAAGTATAGCATTAAATTAAAAAATATTAATTTCTAAAGTGAGAACTACGAACTACCGGATTAATGCCCTCTCTTTGCTGAACTGTTCCAATCAGAGCCAAATTAGAATTACTAGTACAGTTCTGGACTACCGGACTTCTTGAGAACAGTTGACACGTCCTAGGAGTCGTGGTTTAAAATCCAGCAGTTGCTTTTTAAGAAAATATTAGCGCATAAGTTCAGTACTGGTAGATTTTCCTACAGGGTATCTGTCCGCTTGAAATATTTTATAATGTGCACGCGATATATTTACTCGCGCGATATTCGCCAGTTAAATTCTACTCTGTATATGCATAGAAGTACACTATTGGAAAATAAAATAGGCACAGTAGCTGGTTAGGTTAGCATAAATTACCGACCGTCCAAACGAGGGTCCACTGGGAAAAGAATCAAATTCGTCCATTGTGATGTCATACAGAGGAACAACTGAGGGCGAAAAAACAAAACAAAAACTAAATGGGGAAGAAAACGGAAGAAGTGGCTACGGATTGAAGGATGATCACTAAACGGTGACTAATTACATCGCGTTAACCGCTTCAAGCTGCTGCTGAAGTTCACCAGGTGTGTAATATTTAAAACCGAAAAATCTACAGGTGTAACAGAAAAGTGAGAGCCCAAGGGTCAGATACTTAGACCGACGAGGGCAGGGCATTCCACCTAATCCACCAAACAGCTTCTGCAGAATGGAATTGAGGCAGTCAATTCTCGCAACGCATGGAAACCTAACGGGCGATGCCCGGTAAGCACACCAACCAAATTTGATAGCAGCGACTTTGCTAGTCTCAGAAGTAAGTTCTCGCGAGCGCCTACGATCTAACCGTGGCCAGAAGGATCTCAAAATTTTGCACGTCTGCACACTAATCCAGCACTCATTGTCCCTCCTTTCCAGGAGCAGTTCGCAGGTTCTCCCCAATCCTCTCGTTTTTCGATGAGACCGTCTCGAGACTCGCCTGTATGGCAAGCTTATCAGCCCAGCAGTTTCCCGCTATACCACTGTGACCTGAGACCCAAATGTGCCTAATATCAAGCAATGCACTTTTTAAAAAATTCTCTAATTTACCATTCAGATAAGTTGCTCTGGACTAAGTAGGCAACTGAGCAGTAAAGTCCTCTCTCGACGAACAAAACTAACACTCTACAAGACTCTCGCGCTTTGTTAAACTCGGCCAAAATCGCGTAAGCGGTTATAGCGCCAATTAAGAAGAAGAAGAAGAATGGGTTTTAACGGATTTTTTAAACCGAAAGATTGTTTAAAGAGTGGAATTTAGAGGTTTCTGAATTCGAATGCTTACTTCCCTTGGAGATGAAACAACTGTTACTTTTTTTCATTCATTTCGAAACGAGTGGTCAATCTGCGACGACTCCCTTAAACGATTCTTGGTTAAGCTCGTGATAGTGATTTTTTTCATTAACCCTTCTTCTGCCGGAGTTGTTCTACTCTTTAATGCCAGATTTAAATATAGGCATTTAATATGAAAAACGTAACTTGAGTTATTTTAGTCACAATTACGATTTTGAGAGCCCAAACATGAGCTCCACATGATCTGAATATTATTGAAAACCTATGGGGATAACTTGCTCGTAAGGTTTAATCATTAAAACGACTTGGCCAAAGATTTCATTAAGTTATCTGTAGAATTAATACAAATTCATTCATCAACGTATTTATAAACAAGGTGGCAGCACAAACCATTAAGCTTTAAATAATAAATGTAATGCTATTGTTATTATTTTCGAGCAAAGTACAATTTTAACTTTTCAATAAATAAGGAGATCCAGTTACAAAAGACCATAGCGACATACCAGCGTAGTTCGAGTGCAAAGGGTTAACACAATATTGATGTGATAAGGAACTTGAACAGCAGTAGATGCGCTTCAAAATTACAAACACTCAGCGTTTCAAGTGCAACACAGGCTATAAAACTGGCTGTCTAACGATTCATAGTTTCTTTATGTCAACTAAACTTAAGCTGTAAAGTACGCGACTAGTGGGGGACAAGTGATATATTTTGCGTTTTATAATAATAAATAGTATAAAAAAATAGCAAAGGCTTGTGATCAAAATGGTGAACAACGATATGTACAATGAGGATGAGCTGAACGCGCCAGATTGGTTAAATAAGGACTTTTTTGAAAAAATGCTTAACAATGTGGAAAATAAAAGTACGAAGGTGAAGCATTTTTTTTTTGTTTTGTAAAACACCAACTTCGTGAGACATTTAATATTTTGCATTTCCCCATTAGGTAACAGATCTGGTACTCACGCCGGGTACATCGAAAAACGACCACTATTCAAGTGTTCTCTTTCGCGCCAAAGTCAGCTACACGGTGGGGACACAGCCAGCGCAGGAGAAAGTAATTTCGTACATTATAAAAGCTGAGCCATTCGTAGATGGCCGAAAGAAGGAATTTCTTGGTAATTTGCATTTCTTTCAAACGGAAATTCGTATGTATACAGAAGTGCTACCCTTAATTGAGGGAGTGCTCAGGCAGTATGGCGACGATACTGTTTTGGGACCAAAGTGAGTTTTGAGTGGTGCAAAGTGTTTGATGGAAAACGAAAACAAATCACTATTGAAATGAGTGTTTTTTAATATCTTTACTGATTGTTGGATATTGTGAAAATCATGGCATATCTATGAAGAATGCTTTCCATGTGAAAAGTATTAATTTCTCTTTTCCACTTCTTCAAGACTTATCCACTGCAGCGACACCTCCCCCTTATTTGTGGTTTTCGAAGATTTGACACAGCAAGGTTACACCACACTTGGTAATCGCCACATAAATTCGGACGAAATAAAAATGGTGTTGCTGAAGCTGGCAAAGTTGCACGCGGTGAGCTACAAGTTGAGTCAAGAGGTGAGCAAAGCAACAGATGAAGCATATTTTAAGTTTATTAATATAAAAATTAATTAATGTTGAAGGATCGTAGAAAAGTTTCGAATGTATATACAGGGTTGCCCATATTCGACGGATCCATGTGTTTTTTTTAAATCAAAGAAAAACACAATTTTTTTGATGTTGACGATAATAATCATTTTATTTGGTTCAAGTAGATTTGTTGACATCACTTTTTGAATATGATATCTCTCAAATAGCCGCCTTGAGCCTGTACGGCGTATTGTGCCGTTTTGCAGCATTTTCCATAGTTTTGGCTAACATTTCGGGTGGAATAGCGGCTATTTCCTCACGGATGTTGTTCTTGAGCTCTTTGGCTTATTAATATAAACCTTTGACTTTAAATATCCCCACAAGAAGAAGTCAGGTGGCGTTAAATCGGGCGAACGCGGGGATCAGTCAAAATCGCAATTTTTCGGCATCAAACGACGAGGAAACAATTTCTTCAAAAAATCGATTGTGGTGCGAGCTGTGAGTGGCGGAGCGTCGACTTGTTAAAACTAGAACTGCCTCATACGCTTTCGACGAATAATTGGCATCACAATTTTCTTCTCTTCTTCTTCTTTTCACAATTGACTTCTTTTGTTGATTTAAATTTCAACAATTTTGGAGCGCTCGCGTGGCGTGTACTGTTCCATGGCAAAAATCTGCTTGGACTTCCAACGCGGTATGTCATTAAGCGATCTGGGGTCTGTGTCAAAAGATGCAGGGTTGCCAGATGGGTCCGTCAAATATTGGCAACCCTGTATATGTTAAAATTGTAGTCATTTTTGAACAATTTTGTCTTTGAAATCAATAAAAACTAATTTCACACAAAAAAGTTATGGTGTTTTCAATAGGTAACACTTCATATCGTTCACCCTGTACGTTATTAATAAAAAAGGAACGATACACGCTTAAACAACGCATTGAAATTATTACTAATTTAAATTTCACTATAAAACTGGTGAAAATTTGGCAGAGACGGTTCGTAAAACTCGAACAGTTTTGGGTCATCGTAAAGCACCTTGTCGGATCGCAATACAGAAATTGGTAAAAAAATTCGAGCTGTTGGAACAAGTTAGTGATGTGAAGAATAAAACTCGTGCACGTTGCTCAGCGGAAAATATTGCTGTTGTAGCCAAAAGTGTTGAAGAAGAACGACGAGGAATGGACAATCCTGGGGGTCCCTTCCTCGTCGTTCTTGGGAATTGGGCATTCCACAAACGTCATTACATCGTATTTTGCATAAAGATTTGGGTCTTACGGCTTATAAAGTTCAGTTAACACAAGAACCCAAGCCGGCCGATCATCAACAAAGTCTTGTCTTTGCTGATTAGATCGTTAAAATGCATGAAAATGATCCGGAATTTCATCGAAAAATCATCTTGAGTGTTGAGTTATTTTCAACAAGACGGAACTACGTGCCGCACAAACAGCGAAACCATTGATCTTTTACGGGAAGAACATCTCTTACTGGAAAACCCTTTATTAACAAGCCAATCACTGAACTTTTACAAACCTGTAATTTCTGATACTTTTACTTATTTTGTTCGTTTTATTTGTATTATTAAGGTGCTTGACGTCACACTTTCCAAATTTCGAAAAATAAATGAACGGTTTTGGGAAAACGCCAATTTCTGTATTCAATTCGCCAAAGCGACTTATTTGGAATATTTTTTTTTTTTAATTTTAATAATTTTTTATCAAAGCATATAAACAAATAAAACTCAATAATTAATTGTTACTTTCACCTTCTAGAAAGAGAACATCTTTGCTGGCATAGACAAGGGTTCCATGAATACTGTGGATCAAGAAAGCTTTACCTTTATCAAGAATGCCACTAAATTAATGAAAGAGGTCTTAAGCGAACACGGCGATCTTCGCAAATTCGTACCACTCATTGAGTCCGTCGAACATATATTTCTATCCAGTAGCATCGATATGTTTAATGAGAACCGAGATGGTCGACTTGATGGGATTTGTGTACTAAATCATGGCGGTTTTCATGCAAAAAATGTAATGGTGCAAAATGGTGATGGCAAACTGAAAGATCTCATGCTGGTAAGCGTTGATAAATTACAATTTTTTTAATCAAACAACATTTTTATGCACTCCACTCCACACCTCATTCCAGCTCGACTATCAGATTAGCATATTTGGTTCGCCAGCTATTGATCTACACTATGCCTTTATCATGATGTTCAGTCCAGAAATGCGACGAGAACAATTTGACGAATTGTTGTATTATTACATAACGAATTTCCAGGAGACTCTACGCAAAACAGAGTACAAGGGACGTATTCCGACCAATGTGGAATTTCGACAAGAACTGCAGAAGCGCAGATATTGGGGTAAGTGGGAAATCAACTTAACAGTGGGAGCATCGTAAAAGAGATAACTTATTTTTTTTTATTTATGGTAATATTATTATGCAAAAACATAGTGTTTTCTAATAGCGATCGCCCCTCGGCAGAAAAGCTCCTCATAAAAATCCATCTGCCGTTCAGAGGCAGCGTAACATCAGGTTTGTAGAAAACATTAAGACTCACAATGGCGTCAAAGAGGGTGATGGCGGCGAATCGTGCATACTACGCTAACATTGAAATTGAAATTTGAAGAAGGTCGAGCGAAGGAGCACCAGGAGATTTGGTGGCTCCTAAAACACTCAGGCTAAAAAGCCCATTGTATTTAAAGCTCTGGAAAGGGGGGGAGGGGGGGATAGTTAAGGAGGGAAGGAGAAAAGTATCAGAGAAAAATATAGGAAAGAATAGAAACAGAGATAGAGGTAGTTAGTCCTGTGAGAATTTACCAGATTCTTTGGCAAATCTGTAATTATCCTCCAGTTTTAAAGAACGAGTATTACTTATTCTCACGACATCGGAACCCAAGACTCGTAGCCGTGCTCTAGCAAAGGCAGGACACTCACAGAGGAAGTGCTCAGTGCTATCCGCCTCCTCCAAGCATGACAGGCACATTGAGTCCTCAATGATTCCAATGGTGGTCATATGCTGACCCCATGGGTTGTGTCCTGTAATGATACCGACCATCAACTCAACGTATTTCCTTTCAGGTTTTAGTAGAAAGTTTGACAGTTTTCTGTTCGGACTTGTCACAAAACACTTTGCAGTTCTGCAGCGTTCTATACCGGACCATCGCTCTTTATGCAGATTGCCTACATAATCGCTGATCCAATTCTTGATTCCTGCGGAACTGATTCCGATGATTGGCTCTGACCCCAGTGGGGGAACCGCTGATCCACGGTTGGCCAATTCGTCGGCGATCTCGTTTCCTTGAACACCGGACTACGCTAACATAAATACAAGTAAATCTCCTGAAGCCAAGATTTCTCTCTCACGTAGGTGTAAACTCGCTATTTTCTCTCATTCAGAGTCATGAATCTTGCAGACAAAGAATGCCTAAGAGTATTTAAGTGCAAAATATTGCATAAATTATTAGGTCAAATACGCGAGAAAGATTTTTTTGTTTTTTGGTGGGTGCGGTTCAAAATGCCTCCGCCCTTACAGCGATCGTCGTCAACAAGGTGCAATTCATTACGAGAGTTTAGATTATTGAAATGAAGATTTTTAGTACAAGAAATTGACTGTGGGTATTAGAGTTTGAAATTGGGATGGAACGTACACAATTGCACAATATAAGGAGCTACAGTTGTTTGATCTTAAACTTGCTATGCAAAGTTCCGTAAGATTCCTAAGGGTAGGTTAGACTGGGATTCAGTGATTAGTTCAGTATTAAATACAAGTCTATTCTAAGTGATCCATTTCCATATCATTTGTGGCAGCGGAAATACTTTTAAAGTAAGAAGGACTGCGTCGTCAGCAAAAGTAGCTAGCAACGTATATTCTCCTTCAGGTGTTGGGAGATCACTTCTAAATAATGTATACAACAGTGGACCTAGCACACTACCTTGAGCAATTCCAGCTCTTATCTTCCTCCCATCATTGACCTTGACATAGAAGTATCGTTCAGTAATATAACTTTTTAGAATTTGAAAATAGATTTTTGACAGTAACCATTCTAACTTCCCGAAAAGACCGTTGTGCCAGACCTTCTCGAATGCCTTTTCTATGTCAAATTAAACTCCACTGCAAAACTTCTTATTGTCAAGGTCAGATAATATTTTATGCGTGACTAGGTGAATTTGCTGGACAGTTGAATGTTTGCCTCTAAATCCAAATTGATGGTCAGGAATCGCGTTTTTGTTGTCAAGTATTGGCCTTACTCTGTCGATTAATAAATTTTCAAATACTTTGTTAATTGCTGGCAATAAGCTTATGGGTCTATATGATGATGGAATAGTAGAATTTTTTCCTGGTTTAGGTATGGCTATGACTTTCGTAATTTTTCTTAGTCTGGGGAAGCATTGCAGTCGTAGCAGAGAGTTGTAGAGACTCGCAGATATTGAAGTCCGTTTAAAGATAGCTCCCTTCAGAGGACACCGGTTATCTGATCGTAGCCTGGAGCTTTATTCTTCTCTATTTTAGTTTTAATGCAGTGACATAATTGAAGAAGTAATTAGAGCCCCATTTTCCTCATTAGTTGGAAGCATTCAAGCAATCTCTGTGGAAAATCAAATTAATTTTTTTGCAAACAGGATTTTACACAAGAAAAAGTAAAATTCGCCATATATGAAACGGGAAATATAAATTTAGTTTCAAATGTTATATTTTAATTCTTTTCACACAATTTTTCAACAGCTTTCCATTTAGAATTACACATGAAAACTTTTTTTTATTCGCAGGACTCTTTTTACTTTTATCCTTTTTGGCATTCAACTACACGTTTGCTGATGAAAAAGGCGATGTTGCCAAACTGGTTGAAAATGCGGAGGCACAGAAGAACCAACTACGAGATCCAAAGCTGCTGAATGAGCTAAGAGAGCTGTTGCCAAGGTTTTTATATAACGGCTACTTTGAGTATTAAAATTATAAAAAAGCGACTCCCAGCTCCAGAATTATTAAGAATTTTATTAAATTGTATTACACGTTAATTGTTGTTGTTGTTGTTAATAGTGCTATGGTTGTGCTTGCAAGTGTTAAAAATGTTGATTTATTTACCGAACAAAATCACGAAAGAATAAAAACAAACAGAAACGAAGTTTAAATATTTTAAACACAGCCATTTTTTATAATAAGAAGCAAATGAGCTTTGAAATCAACCACTGCTTAAATTTAAACTAAACGAATTCGACGCAAGGGGCAGTAGATAAGATAACCAGCTGATAAAAAGAAATGCACGCCGGGGCGAATAAAGTGGCGAATAAGGTTGAATAGCAGTAAACAAACAAACAATTTTTGTTTGCTGTCGTTAAACTAAGTATTATAATTATTTCACAAATTCTTGAAATTGTTGAGTTGAAGAAAGGAAGGACGGAAGCTGTTTTGAACCTTGAGAACAATGAAGTGGCATAAAGTTAACGGGATATTTCAAGAAAGCATACAAATTTGTATAAAAAATCATGTCTTCAATATTGAAAATCCAATTAATTATTGAATTTAAATTTGAACTCTATTTTGCATAACTTTTCCCTCCTTGGCTTCCATGAGCGTATTTCTCAAAAGCCATTGTACGACTGTTCACGTAATAAATCGAGGAAGAGTCAACAAATATAATATGTATGTAGGTATGCATGTACACTAACTGTTTATAACTAATAACAATATTATCATTGAGATGATGGATGTCAATGTCTGGCAACTGCTGTCAATTATTTTGATTTAATTGCAGCATTGAATCCCCTAGCATAGATTTTGCCGTGTTTGTTACCTTCTAAGTATTCAGATATATATACATACATACATACATTCATACATTCATACATACATACATACAGAGATATGGAATAATATTATGTATGACGTGGATGATTTTCTAATGACTTCTAAGCCGTCTCACACCTCTGTATGTACGTGTGTATGTGCGTACGTGCACACAATGGGAAACATTCATCTATTGTTGATTAGTTTTGGGCAAATATATCCCATTATTTCTGAATAATTGCTGGCTGCAAAATAACTGAAATTGACTTATGCCTTACAAATACCAAATATCAGCTTATGCCTCATATTTAAATATAAGCGCTTTATAAAGGGTGGTTAAGTTTCAAGGGCCGGTGTTAATTTTGAATAAAATACAATTTTTTTAGAAAATTATTCTCATTTTTCTTTATTATGATAATATTGGTATGGCTCACTTACGTATGGATCAAAATATTGGCTAAATGGCCGCCGCGGCCTCGGCGGCACACCTCCATCCGATGGTCCAAATTTTCGATGACGCTGAGGCATAATTGAGGTTCTATGCCGTTAATGTGCCAAATTATCTCATCCTTTAGCTCTTGAATTGTTGCTGGCTTATCGACGTACACCCTTTCTTATAAATAACCCTAAAGATAGAAGTTCAACGATGTCGTTGACGTTTAGGTGTGGTTCGCATTCAACATCGGCGCTTGGAATTTAACCACTCTTTATTATAATCAAAAATTAAAAATCCAAGTTCCAAGTAAATAATGAAAAATTTAAGGTTAAAAATAAAAGTAAAATTTCAAATTAATAGAACCTAAAGTTTAAATAGAAGAACCCAAAATCTGCTCAAGTCTTAATATAAAACCTCACACCTTGAACCTTAAATCTAATACGAAAAAGCAAAAACACAATTCAAATCAGAATTAAAAATCAAAAGTTAAAAGCAAAAAATGTTAGTTAAAAAATAAGGAATTCAAAATTTGAAAGCCAAAAATTTCAATTAAAAAATTTTAAATTTTAAATTTTAAATGAAAAACTTAAAATTGAAAATTCCAAACTAAAAATTTTAAATTTAAATTAAAACCTAGAGTTAAATTAAATTGAAAATCAGGTAATGAAAATGGAAATATGTGTAATAAATCAACACTCCACCTAATTACTGTGAACTCAATTGCATGTTAGTAGTCCCCCGCATTCTAGTAACCACTCGATTTGGCGCTGCCTTTAACACCCGTCACTTCACTCCTACTCGCCATAGATACAAATCGTATATTAGTTGATATTTGTTACATCTGTATGTGTACCTTTAGAAGTTACTCTTTACTCCAGTTGCATGTGAGGGCTCATGATTCAATTATAGAAGGTTAGGTAAGTAGTGACAAGGGCGCTTTGACACTCCCTTATTTTAGGGCTGCATTTACGAAGGATGGGAAAAAGGGAAAAATGTTTTCCCCTTCTTGCCTAAAGGTAGTAAAAAAGTACGTAAAGTAACTAATTAGTCCTGTACTAAAAGAAAAACAAGTATATTGGTGATTTAATCTACATTAAAACAAAACGACAGAAAAATTATAGTTTTTTCTTTAAACAAATGTAATATTTATTTACAATAGAATATTTTCGATGTTTATCTAACACAAGAGCACGCAGAACTATGTGATGTTACTTATGTATGTGTGTTTTTTTTTCTGCCGTTCGGAGTCGGCTTGAAACTGTAGGTCCCTCCATTTGTGGAATAACATCAAGACGCACACCACAAATAGGAGGAAGAGCTCGGCCAAACACCCCACCCACGCCAATTATATATATGTATATATATATAATCTTGCAATAGATTTGAGTATATTTTGCGGAAGAGAACAAAAAATAGTCATAATAAAGGAATTTAAGTGTTTAATTTACTACAATAGTACAAGTCTTTTAATACACCAAAGGTCAAAATATACTTAATCGACAGGAATGAGATGAAACAGAAAGTTTAATTTTTTTTTCTTATTTCGTGCATAACAATACATGTAGATACATGTAGTATGTTACCGTAAAGACATTGCGAAAGCAGAAGTTCAGTCGATCATTTCTAAATATAAGAAAAAAATTGAAATTAGAAGAGTTAAAATAGTTTGCAATAAAAATTACAAATTTACTAGTTTATAGTTTAAAATTTGTCTACCTTAATATACTTTGCGTCCCTAATATTAATAGGAAAATGTCTTAATATAGACTAAAACTAATACATCGAAAAATTTTAGATATTGGTAATATAATCCACTTTTTGTAATTGTGATGGTTTGTAAATTTACGTATATCAATACCACGTGTCTCAGTAATGAATCGGAGAGGAAATATGAGGAATGTGGGTGCTCTTGCTCGTATAGGTGTTGGAACGCTGCACTTACTTCAGGCAGAAATCAAAAACCTGTAAACCAAAAACTTAAAAATAACTCACAAATATATCATTACAACTTATCTGTAATTGTAGACTTAAAGCGCGAGGACTTGCTCGTGTAGGTGTTGCGCATACATCTACGTACAGCATATTGTTCTAGATGGGGTAAGGTATCGACGTGGACAGCCAGTTCGGAAGTCAAATTGATTTCAGAGGTAGCAGTACTAGGCACATAATGACCGTCACATGTTAAACAGGTATTGGCACCATCATACACAACACGCTCCATGTCTCCTATGAAATTGTCCGTAGCACCACATGAGACAATGGTAGAAATACGCGCATACGAGCTTTCGTTTCTAAAAACCACAATAGTTGGGCCACCTAGCTCTTCAACACACACCTTCCGCAGCAATTGTCTGATCTGGACTTACATGTATGAAAATTCACAAACCGGTGGTTTTCTGCAGCAGAAAGCCGACTCCAAATAATCGACTATCACCATATGTAAGACATAATCGACCTAAATAGTGAAAAACGACATTAATTTACAAAATAATTAGCTTTTACTATTATACTTACTTGAATGTTTACAAACAGATAAAAGATTTCCAACGAATAATAACAAAGCAAAGCGTCAAAGTGGAAACGGTGTTGCCGACCAAATAATTTGCACCAAAAGTTTAGTTTTTACTACAATTCAAAAAAATTTTTGTGAAATAGGTACTTTTTTTTGTAAAGAAGCAACACGTTTTCAAATAAGGGAGCCGATATGTCAAGAGGGAGCGAGAAAGCTGTTTACTTACCTAACCTTCTATAATTGAATCATGGTGTGGGCTTACATCAAATCCCGCTAACGCTCCAAAGTCTCTCATTATTTCTCACTTTAACCATTTCGAATTACATAGCAAAACCACCGTTTGCACAGCCCACACACGACACTAACAATTTCCTCGTTGCTCTCAGTAAGAGAACAAACTAATTGCAGGGCTTGTTGGAATTAAGTGTAAACAGCTGCTGCAGTAATAAATATTTTATTTAAATTACTAAATACATATACACAATTGCTTAATTGAAACCAATTTTTCTATCGCTCGTTGCGTTTTATTTAATTGAACTTCAATTCTCATTGAGCACCAGCAATAGCTGGAGCAATGGAATGCAATCATTCGAACCGTTGCATTGCAATCGGTTGGGGAAATTTAGTAGGAAAATTAAATGGTTTCGAAATTTCCCTGCAATTGAAGTAAACTGAGAATAGCGATTGAAGAGGACTCACAGAATTTAGCGAAATTAGTACGTAACTATTTTTATAGATTTTTTTACGAATAAAATTTTAAAGCATCGCTAAGTAGCTAATCGCTAAACTGCTATTTACTTATTTACTACCGAATGACAGTGAAACTCTTTACGAAAACGAAATGGAGTTAAGTTTGAAGGTTGGTTTTTCTAAATTATTGCCTTCCAACAGTTTTTCCTGTTTGTGTATGTATATATGTTTGTATGTTAGAAAAGTCATTGCGATTGAGAAAAAATTAAATAAATGAAAATAAATGAAATTGTTAAATAAAAATTTAAGTACCGTATACATATATATATTTATACAGGGTGCATACGATATTTGAGGACATGCATATATATGGCTACAACTCTCCCAAACCATTATTTTTCCTTTCGCTCTTTTTCAGGAAATGGCAACATCAAAGACTACAACTTAACTCAAGAAATGCAGAGACATGCAGCTACCGTCGCTATTTGCGCACATCTCACCGATTTGCAAATCTCTAGTTTTCTTAAATGCACTCGTTCATTCGTTTGTAAAGTTCGCCGTGTATTGGAAGCATCAGAATCGCCGTTGCAGAATCTGTTGCAAAACACAAAAAACTCGTGGAACGTACTGATACTGTCCGATATGCAGAATTTATTGAACAAGTACATTGACGAGGGCCCCTTAAAATCAATAAGCGCCCTTGCGAGGGAGCTTAAAGTTTCTGAAGGTCTTATCCGTCGAGTTCGCCATGAAGATCTACGTTATGCGCAGTAGACAGTTTATATCGGAGCAAACACGAGAGAAGCGAGATATCCTATCAAAATGCCTCCTAAACAAAATAAACCTGCTGAAGCGCCTGAGATGTTATGGTTTTTTCTGAAATTACCAGAATATTACCTCCAATATGAATGAGTAGCATTTGATTCGGGCATGAAATCGTTTACGGATCCGAATGGAGGAGGTTATTGCAGTTAACTTAAGGGGTTATATACCTTGTGAGCCCGAAAAAATGGACGATTGTCATATTTTTTTTAGATATGTTTTAGAAATTTTATTCTAATGAGACATATATCATACTGAAGGGTAACTCTCGAAGCATACATTTTGGTGTTTTTATTTTTAAAAAATTTATTATTTATTGTTGATATCTCGCTCCTCCCCCATAACGCCGTTTTTTTAGAAGAGGCTTGCGATGATCACGGTAGCGCATGAGCAGCTCAACTGAAATCAAAAAAATTAAATATTATTGTAGAAAAATGTGTTTTTAGTGAATCTGAACTGTTTATTTACCCAAAAAAAATTTTCTCGATATGAAATCCGCTTTGCTCTAAACAAAACTATTTTTGAGGGGTTGAAAAATTAAAAAAAATTAATTGCAGCGAACTATGCAAATATTTATAAAAAGTGAACTGTTCAGATTCACGAGGTTGTAGCCTCGAATTATTAAAAAAAACTGTTCAAGCAAATCGGTCAATTTTTTGATAAATAATGATCACCGCGACGGTAATTTTCAAAAACACTACTTCGAGATAATCGCGTCTAAAGTTTTGCGTGCAGTTCTCGTTCCAAAAACAGTCGCGCGCTTCCACGGTGGTTAAGATGATGTACTTTTAGAATATGCCATAAAAAAATTTTCGATTTTTTTGTCCAACACAAGGTATGTAACCCCTTAATTTTCATTGAACGATTTTATAGATTTATAATAAGTTAATGCTGTGTTAAAAATTTGTGAAGTTTCAATAAATTTTATTCAAAATAAAGGTTAATTAGTTCTATTCTCCAGCTTTCCTCAAGTACCGTATATACGGTACTTGATATGATGCCTACACGTTTTATTTGGTTTTTGGCCAAACTCTTCCTCTAATTTTTGGTGTAAATATCGATGTTTTTCCTACAATTTTACACCGCCTCTGAACGGAAGTTGGTTTTTTATGAGCAACCTTTTCATGAAGAGAAAAAACACTCGCAGGTAGGAAATACCCTCAGAGCAGAAATACACACGAGGAACGACCGCTGCAGAAACAACTATTTTCATCAGTTTGGTGTTTCATACCCAGGCATTTCCAAATGGTAGTAACGCGCCAACCTATTCGGCTACGGCGACCGTCCGTGTCTTACTACCCCGACTTAAATCGTAAAGATTAATATAAACAACTCAAAATGTAAATCCAAACGTTTTTTTGTTTATACGCGTGACATACATATAAGTATATAAATAAAAATGGCTTATTGCTTAATAAATTATCATGTCAGTCACTGTGCCATACTGATTGATGAATAATAATTAAATGCGCTAATTCTATCGAGGGGTGTGCAACTATGAGAATATCTGAATGCATTTGCTTAGTTTAATCGCCGTAAAAGTAACAACAGTTATTTGGCTACAACGCAGTCTGATGTAATTGCTCGTAAATAACGCGAAGAATTAAAACGACGAGTCCAACAAAAATACCCTGCAGCGAACATCTCAACAGAGAATTGGTGTCAATAAGTAGGTGAATTTTCCCCTTAATAGCCAACACTTCTGCATTTATACAATAGTATATTTGTTTTTGTTTCGTAATATACGAGCATGTAGGAGGTATAGTATTGAGAGATTACGCTCATATAAAAAAAGTATGAAAACAACAAAAATTAGCCATTTTTGAAGAAATGTCCAAAAATATGCCATCTCACACCATGAAAAACAAAGAAGACAAGAAATGTTATCCTTACTGCACGTATTACATAGACTAATATAGAAAAAGCGTGGTAATATGGTAGCATGATAGGTATTTAATTTGTCGTAATTTAAAGGGGAGCTATTGCCACCCATCCTTTCTGACTCAGTATTAATATCGAGTTAGCACCTCGCCATAGGTAATCAAAGATTGGTGGGATCAAAGTCGAAAAGTAACGACGACAAATCGATGAAGACGGTGTTTGGGCCGTGAATTATTGTTTGAGCCTGTCGTCAGAAGCTTAGACGATAGCAATAGCCGATGAGGCGGCCCTTGAAGTGTTTGCGTAAGATTTTTGGACCTTTACACGTTGACGGCGGTGAGTATGAGCTTTACAACAACATAGTCATAGGTTAGGTTAGATTATAATGAAAGATAAGAAGAAACCGATAGAACGAAAGGAAAGGACATTGACATAACGCAGCGAATAAACAGCCAGCGGTTTTGTTGACTGTGTAATGTCGTTCGAAACGCTCCGGCTCAGAAAGTATTCGATGCGGTAGCAGAGAAAGGGGAGGATCTCCTTTGCGTTGAAAAGATGAGGTGGAGATGGGCTTGGCTTCACTTGGTGCCGATTAGCACGAGAAAGACGAGAAATTCAGCCAAAATCACTTGAGCGGTTATCGTAGCAATGAAAAATAAGAAGAAGATGGCGGAGAACTGCATGAGTTTCCTTTTTACTCAGCGTGATTTTAATTTGGTTTATGAGATTTTCATTTTTAATAACAGTTTTTCTCCCACAATCTGCATCAAAATTTTTCGAATAGCCCACGCAAAATTAATATTGAAAATCGGCAATGATAGGATTTTTTGAATTCTACACCAGTCCTAGTACAGCTTCTGTAGTCCACTCTGCTAATTACAACTGAAAGTACAGATGAATGAGCTGAATAATTTTTATATTGCTTTTTTCGGGAACTCCTGTGATTAATTAAGCAAAAGTCCTTGAGATTAGCAATTTTTATTATGGCTAATGTTGAACTAGAGTATCGCATTCAATTACAAATTATTAATTACTAAAGTGAGAACTGCGCGTTACCGGATTAATGCCCTCTCTTTGCTGAACTGTTACAAATCACAGTCAGTTTTTGTTATCTGTCGAATTATAATTACTAGTACATTTCTGGACTATCGGAAAACTTATAGAATTGAGAACAGTTGACACGTCCTAGGAGTCGTGGTTTAAAATCCAACAGTTCCTTTTTTAGAAAATATAAGCACATAAGTTCAGTACTAGTAGATTTTCCTACAGGGTATCTGTCCGCTTGAAATATTTTATAATGTGCACGCGATATATTTACTCGCATATGCAATTACTATTGAGTTCCGCAATACAGTGCGCGGTATTTGCCAGTTAAATTCTACTCTGTATATGCATATAAGTACACTATTGGCAAATAAAATAGCAACAGTGCACTTAAATTTTTCGAATCATCTGTATTACTTATATTCAAGGCAGAAATACATGCCATTGAAATATGTGTGAGAGAATGCCTTAGCAGGAAAATGAGAGGTACTCACATCTACATACTTTCAGATAGCCAAGCTGCCCTAAAAGCCCTTCTATCAACAACTATCACCTCTAAATTGGTAAATTATTGCCTAAACCTCCTCAACACGTTAGGAAACCTCAACACAGTAACACTAGGCTGGATTCCGGGACATGAAGGGCATGAGGAAAATGAAATGGCTGATGACCTTGCAAAACAAGGAGCACATATGCATCTTACTGGTCCTGAGCCTTTCTGCGGACTCACAAAAAGCCACATTAACGAATTCCTTAGGAAATGGGAAGAAAGGAAATTCGCTGCACACTGGCTAAACTGTGCCAGTCAGCGTCAAGCCAAACTATTCCTAAGTCCCAACAAAGGAATATTTGACAAGCTACTCTCACTAAGCAGAGTAGATCTGCGTCTTTTAACAGGATACCTTACAGGTCCCTGCAGCCTGAGGTATCATCAGGTATTGGTCTATCTGAGACCAATGTCTGCCGCTTTTGCGAAATGGACATAGAAAGCTCAGAACATGTGCTTTGTGAATGTCCTGCGTTGGGAAGGCAGAGACTTCATCACCTTGGTGGTATCGTAGTATTTCCATGCAATCTTTGGAACAAACCCAAAATTGTGCTAAAATTCTTAAAAAGCCTAAAACTATAGGGTTACAAAAATAGGCCTTTCACAATAGATCAGCTCTGGTCGCAATGCGTAACGGCCTTCTAATAATAATTACTTATTTGCAAAAGAATATTTTTGCTAAGATTGTGTTTTGATCTGTATTGTATTTCATCTTCTATTTTGCCTCATTCTTATTTTGGAAAAAAAGTTCGCCATTTTGTTATTTTTCAAAAAATAATTTCCCATTGTAGCACCCGCCAGAATGAGAGGCCTACAGAAAAATAATCAGTTTAACTTTTTCGTTTCAGATGTCCTGAAGAGCAAAAATCCTGTTGACAAACCACCTATCTTTTTTTAAGACGCTTGCTTTGGTGCCACCCTACTACAAAAAAATATGTAAAAAAAAATTATTTTGTATAATATTTGATGTCAATAATAACATACTATAACATCAAAAGGATCGCATTTTATTTTGTTTTATTAAATTGAGGTTTGTGCTTGGAAAAAATAATTGAAACGGTAACAGTTTGGCGATAGCAAAAAACTATAGCCGTTATAAATTTCGCTCAGTGGCCCTTGAAGTGAAAATTACTTCTCTAAAATGGGTCTAGGCGTTGTAAGGAGACAGAGTCAGAGTAATGAAAAATTTAAGAAAGCAAGAAAAAGCAGATGGAGCGCAGAATTAATGGGGTGAAAAGAAAAAATTATTAATACTACTCCGTACGTACCAAACACAAAAACTCGATGAAGAAAACGTAAGACTCTGGAAAGAGAACAAACATCTTTAACGTTATAGCAAAAAGCTTCAGCTTTGTTAGCCTGAGACGTTCTCACGAGCGCCTCCGATCTAACCGTGTCCAGAAGGATCTCGCCATTTTGCACGTCTGCGCGCTAATCCAGCACTCACTGCCTCATCTTTCCAGGAGCAGTTCGCAGGTTTTTCAAAGGAACCCCAATCCTCTCGTTTTGCGATGAAACCCACTCGAGAGTCGCCTGTCTGGCGAGCTTATCAGCCCAGCAGTTTCCCGCTTTTCCACTGTGACGGGGGACCCAAATGAGCAAGAATAATATCAAAGCAAGAACACACACGTTCGCATGCGATGGGAATGGTCCAAAAAGCAAGTAACTGGGTAAGTCCGTGCCACATCAACTGAAGGAGAGGAATATCGAGAGGCGTATGGTGACATGTGAGATGCTTCTTGAACGGCGGAGAAGAAAAGGCTTTTCGCATCGCATCGTCTCTGGCGATGAAAAATTAATCAATTACGTTAACCCTAAGCGTCGAAAATATTGGAGCCTGCCAGGTGAGCCAGGATCATCGACAGCGAAAAAAATATTCATGCCTTACAGGTTATGTTGTGCATCTGGTGGGATCAGAAGGGTCTCATCTATTATGAACTCCTTAAACCATCTGACACCATCACTGGCGATCGTCGCCGACTGCAGCTAATGCGCTTGAATCGAGCTCTCAACGAAAAGTGGCCGGAATGGGACGGTAGACATGACAAACTGATTTTGCTGCATGACAACGCCAGGCCACACGTTGCTAAATCGATTCAGAAATATTTAGAGGGAATGAAACGGGAAATCTTGCCCTACCCACCGTATTCCCCAGACATTGCACCTTCGGATTACCATCTGTTCCGCTCAATGCAGTCAATCCTTACTGGAGAGCGGTTCTCTATTTACAAGAGCATCGCAACTGGCTCAATGAAAGGATCGTGTTGCGAAAGGTTACTTTGGCAACCCATTTCGCATTCTCACCTCTCCGTTCTTCTCATTCGCCGATCAACAGCTGTCAAAAAGAAGCAAGCTTTCTTTTCGATTCCAGACGTTGGCGAAAGCGCATGGACGCGCGTGTAAACGATTGTAAGGTACATGTAACATAAAATATTTTCACATATCAATTGTAAACTTATTAATAAATAAAATAAAGTTTTCAGCCGATTCCGTATTTACTGCACCAGTGCTAGATAAAAGGGAATTCAGCCGCGTCAAACTGCCGTCGTCAACAGATCGAGTCAAAAGAACTCGAACTTCTTCAGAGGAATCCGTATGCTGCCTGCAATATGGACTAAAGTTGTAGCTTCCAATGGCATACACTTGACAATAATATCATGAATTATTTAATTGTTTAAAAGATCCGTAACTTTTGCTAAACTTATTCCCACACCCAATGTTTTTATTTAATTATTTATTTATTTTTATTTATTTATTTAATTGTTTAGTTTTTTATTTATTTGTTCATTAATGTCTAACACAAAATTTAGAACAGACATTTAAGATATTAATTCAAAACAATTCAAGTATTTTAGAATATTTAAGATTGAAATTAAATTATCAACATAAGAAACCACTGAATTGCTAAAAATATAAGCAAGTTAAAATTAAATAATAATTTATAATATAATAATATAAAGGGTTTTCCAATAACAGATGTTATTTTGAATGGATTGCGCTATCGAGAGATGATTAACGATTTTTTATTTTGAACAAGACGACGTTACGTGCAACACAAGCAACGAAACCATTGATCTTTTACGGGAAAAGTTTTCTCTCGAGGAGGTGATCACAATTGGCCACCGAGATCTTGTGATTCAACCCCTTGTGTCGTTCTTCTTTGGGGTCACGTGAAAGAGAAGGTTTACGCCAGTAATATAATTTCTTAAATAATGAATAAATTTAAATGAAATGATAATGTAAATTAATAAAAATATTTGTAAAAAGTTTTTTTTTTAATTGTCTTGAATTGCTTGAACTTGTAACATACAAAATATGCAGAGTAATCAAAACTAAAAAAACTTGTTAAAAATCATATGAAAATATGTGTTTCCATTATATTTTCCAACAGTGTACCTACGTATGATTTTCGCTTTATCTTTCCATAATTTATATTATGAACAGGTTGCAGCCAACTTTGTGAATTGTTATACCCATGTCCACTAGTGCAGTAGAATGTCGCAACTTTGTTCAAAGAAAAGTTGTTTATTATAAATAAAACATAAATAAAATTGACATCAAGCGGCAGTGGAAACTCAGAAAGGTCTTTAAACTGCCTCTGATCATATCGGCCCACGGACTCATTCACGTAAATCTGTCAGAAAACCGCAAGAAGCTCAAATTAGAGACGCATCCTATCTATCTATGACCTTCAAAAAGCGGCTCTGCTGAATTCTTACGACAACATAAGAAACTTCCTTCAGAAAATTTGTAATACGTATTTATTGTTATTGCGGCCGCCGTAACCGAATGGGTTGGTGCGTGACTATCATTCAGAATTCACAGAGAACATAGGTTCGAATCTCGGTGAAACACCAAAATGAAGAAAAAGTTTTTCTAACAGCGGTCGCCTTTTCGAGTGTATTTCTGTCATGAAAAAGCTCCTCATAAAAAAATATCTGCCGTTCGAAATTCTGTAAGTTCCTCCCAAAGAGTGAGATGTTTGAACAAAAACTTAAAAAATATATTGACTGTACAACTAATTAATTTCGTATTTTTTTGTTAAAAAAAGCCATTTATTTAAGTATAAAAGAGAAAAACTTTTTTATTCAAAATATTTTCCAGGCAATTTATGGATTTCATCCCAAAAAAACTTCTAAACTTTTGCGCCGAGAAAGTCATCAGGCCATTTTTTAATATCTTCAACATTGGTGAACCGTATTCCAGAAAGGTGATTCTGCATCGACCAAAACAAGTGGTAATCAGAAGGAGCTATGTCTGGGCTGTAAGGCGGGTGAGGTAGAATTTCCGGTACCGCAACATGTGGCCGAGCATTGGCATGATGGAAAATCAATTTCTCGTGTCTGGTCACCCATTCTGGCCGTTTTTCGGCTATTGCTAGTTTCAAACGTATCAATTGTTGCTTGCATAGCACTCCCGTGATCGTCTGGCCCGATTTTAACAGCTTATAGTACAGCACACCCTTCTGATCCCACCAAATACAGCGCATTACCTTCAAACCATGAATATTCGGCTTTGGTGTCGATTTGGCTGCTTGGCCGGGCTTCAAATATGATCTTTCACGCTTTGGGTTGTCGTAATCTATCCACTTTTCATCGCCAGTGACAATACGATGCAAAAACGATTTCTTTTTGTGGCGATTAAGCAGCATTTCAAACATGCAAAATCGTCTCTTAACGTCTCTCGGCTTCAATTCGTGTGGCACCCAATTTCCTTGTTTGTGAATGTATCCGGCTGCTTTTAAACGCTTAGAAATAGCTTGTTGAGTCTTAACAATTTTCAATATATTCCAACCATTTCATTAACTAATACAGTAGTCTGCCTCAAATATGAGTGTTCCAAAAAAGCTTGGGAAAGATTTAAATTTGCATATCTCAGAAGAATTAACGAAACCAACGCAAGACCGAGTCTTGTCGAGGCCCTACGCTGAGTGAACAAGGAAAAACAAAACAAAAATCTCAGAAAATGCTTCAAAATTCAACATTTTTACACTAATTGCATTTGATCTCATTAAGAAAATACTAAATTGTTATCCGTTCGACCGCTTCTGAAATAAATAGGTTAGGTTGGCCAGGCTGGCCATATTGACTTTTAGTCCTTAGTTGTACCAGATGCAGCTTGACCTCTACGCCTCTTTGTGATAGACTTTTTGTAATAAATCTCCGCCCTTTGTGAATTTAAGCAAGTCCTCAAGCTGAAACCGCGCGTGACATTCTAACTTCTCATTTTGTAGTGCTCCTTGGCATTTTATTCGAGTTCTGGTGAAAGCAGAGCAAGAACGCGGAAGGAGTTTCCCTCTTTTCTAGTTCATTGCAAAATCTGCAGTTTGCGATTCCTATCCTGTATGCATGTGCCAATTGTGGGCTATCCCTATACCTTCGATAGTTCTGCTATCCTTTCTATACAGGGCAAGTACGAATCTGGCGTATTTATCTGCATTCTACGCATTCAAAATTTTCGCGGTTTTGCAAGTGGCTCGATTATTCCACCTCCTATCTATCCATATTTTCATGCTAAATCGCAATTAAAGGCCTCACGTCATTTTATTACTCAAAAGATATGTAAACAGCGCTTTTGGCCATCTCATCTACAATTTCCTTTCCTGCAATGCTTTTATGTTCGGGTACCCAATAGATGTGCAGTCATCTGCTTGCGGGCAGTCTCTCTATGGCTTTCCTGCTCTGGAACGCGTAACTCTTGTAAACTATTCCAACAATATTTTTTCCAGTTTGGTTCATCTGTCGGTTGCTTACCTGTATCAGGCTTAAATGTATGACATTTGAATGAGAACATGCACTGGGTATAAGCGGTGCAACTACTCCCGAACTTGGAACTATCTATAATAGCCTTATTCAATTAACACAATATAGATGTGATAAGGAACTTAAACAACAATAGATGCACTGCAAAATTACAAACACTCAGCGTTTCAAGTGCAACACCGGCTATAAAACTGGCTGTCTAACGATTCATAGTTTCTTTATGTCAACTAAACTTAAGCTGTAAAGTACGCGACTAGTGAGTGACAAGCGATACATCATATTTTGCGTTTTATAATAATAAATAGTGTAGAAAAAAATAGCTTTCAAAGCCTTGTGATCAAAATGGTGAACAACGATATGTACAATGAGGATGAGCTAAACGCGCCAGATTGGTTGAATAAGGATTTTTTTGAAAAAATGCTTAAAAATGTGGAAAATAAAAGTACGAAGGTGAAGCATTTTTTTTCTCAACTTTGTGAGACATTTAATATTTTCATCATTTCATCATCAGGTAACAGATCTGGTACTCACGCCGGGTACATTGAAAAACGACCACTATGCGAGTGTTCTCTTTCGCGCCAAAGTCAATTACAGTGTGGGGACACAGCCAGCGCAGGAGAAAGTAAATTCGTACATTATAAAAACTGAGCCATTCGTAGAGGGCCAAAAGAAGGATTTAGTTGGTGATTTGCATTTATTTCAAACGGAAATTCGTATGTATACGGAAGTGCTACCCTTAATTGAGGGAGTGCTGAGGCAGTATGGCGACGATACTGTTTTGGGACCAAAGTGAGTTTGTAGTAGTGCGAAGTGTTTGATGGAAAATGAAAACAAATCACTATTGAAATGTGTATTTTCTAATATCTTTACTGATTGTTGGATATTGTGAAACTCATGGCATATCTGTGCAAAATGCTTTCCAAGTGAAAAGCATTAATTTCGCTTTTCTACTTCTTTAAGGCTTATCCACTGCAGCGACTCCTCCCCCTCATTTGTGGTTTTCGAAGATTTGACACAGCAAGGTTACACCACACTTGGTTATCGCCACATAAATTCGGACGAAATAAAAATAGCGTTGCTGAAGCTGGCAAAGTTACACGCGATCAGCTACAAGTTGAGTCAAGAGGTGAGCGAAGCGTCAGTTGAAGCATATTTTAAAATGTTCAATGAAAAAAAGAGGTTGTCTATAAAGTCGGTTTAATGACGATAGCTTAACGTGACAGCGTCATAAGAAAATACTGATGGAATGGGTGCATTTTTCAAAACAAAATTTTGATTTTATTTGTTTGATAGATATTTTCTATGGATATAGAGGAGGAGGTAAAGGGAATCGCGATGGAATTGATCAAGTTACTTTTACACAAACGTGAAAAATGACGAAACATTTATCAAATTCATGAAAGATATGTTCAATTTCGATTGTGCATCCGACGTTAACAAGTCGACAACACTAAGAGGCACCGTCATCGATTTGTCTTTTTCAAGACACATTACACTCGAAACACTCCCTTTCATTTCCTACTTTTCCTATCATCGTCCTACGAGTATTCTCAGCAGAAAAATGGTTCATTACCATGCACACAGGAAGAAGGCATATGCAAATACAAGTATGTATGTGAATTTATATACAAATGCGCATATACATACATATATATGCTCACTCAAGTAGGAGAGAGCCAGATGTCGAACGTTGCCGAACGCGGGGGCCGATTGTGCTCTTTGTCGTTCGTTCCGCGCTTTCGCTTGCAGTTCAAGCACGGTAACGACGCATCAGCAAGATAACGGCCCATTTTTTGGTGCGTGCAGCCGGCTACATCGCATTATAAGACGTTATCACCTCAAAAACGAAAAACTTTGTAGGATCGTAGAAAAGTTTTTAATATATATACATATGTATGTATGTGCATGCATATTTTTTATGCGATTTATGAATCTTTTATGATTTAAAATTTGTGCAGCGATATCTTTAAAATATATTATTAAGAATCATATTTAGATTTCTAATGAATAGATCCTTTAAAACGTTTCACTAGTCCTTAACTCACCTTAACCGACCTCAAATTATCTTATACATACAAACATATGCATATACATAAAGTTCGCTTCATAACTAACCTAGAGCCAAGAATGCAAGCACAAGAGCTTGCACCTTCAGAATTCGCTGAGACGCTAGGCGCCTAGAAGGAAGGGGAAGTGCTTGCTGGTACTTGTTTTTGAAGAGTCAGCAGAGAGCGTTAATGACAATAGAGAAGTCTCAATGTGAGGTTGTGCACTTTTATCAATTGGAGAACGCCATACCTTAATGAATATATTAATTTAATATTTACCTACAATCAGAGAACAAAAAATAATTGTTTCGCGCACTTGACGCACAGCAGCTGCGGCTGTCAAGCATTTAGAAGACATATTTGCATACATCTAAGGGTGCGAACATACATATATGCGGAGCCGCGGCCATTCGACATGAGAAAAATTCACGATTTACCAAATATTAGCAAATATTTCCATAAGAAATATTCCAGTATTGACTATTTTCGAATGGTCGTCAGTAATTTATTCAATCTTAGATATAGAATTTGGTCATCGTTGAGAAAAATTGGCATCGTTTTATGAATGAAAGTGCTTTGCTCCTGAAATTATGAGCTCGAACTTATGAATGAATTTGTTTTTGTTGTGCTGTTAGGCAGGAATTCGATCATTCGGGTATTTACTCCCTAATTATTGCATGTACTGTGACTCACAGCTTATCTGATGCAGGCAATCCTTTTTAACACACTTTTATTAGGTCGGGTTGTATGTATGTATGTATGTATGTATGTATGTATGTATGTATGCATGTATGTATGTTTGTATGTATGTATGTATGTAACGGAATCTTTGAGCTAAATTTTCACTGGCTTCTAAACATCTGATCGACTTGAAATTTTGCACACCTATCAAGGACCGATGACAATGCAATAATTTGATAAAAGTTTTCCATTATCCTTATTGGGATTGCCAGGATTAATATTTTCTGTTTTTACCTGTGGGCAAAAAGTAAGGTGAATTTGAATCTTTGAATCTTTTTTAACACACTTTTATTAGGTCGGGTTGTATGTATGTATGTATGTATGTATGTATGTATGCATGTATGTATGTATGTATGTATGTATGTATGTAACGGAATCTTTGAGCTAAATTTTCACTGGCTTCTAAACATCTGATCGACTTGAAATTTTGCACACCTATCAAGGACCGATGACAATGCAATAATTTGATAAAAGTTTTCCATTATCCTTATTGGAATTGCCAGGATTAATATTTTCTGTTTTTACCTGTGGGCAAAAAGTAAGGTGAATTTGAATCTTTGAATCTTTTTTTAACACACTTTTATTAGGTCGGGTTGTATGTATGTATGTATGTATGTATGTATGTATGTATGTATGCATGTATGTATGTATGTATGTATGCATGTATGTAACGGAATCTTTGAGCTTAATTTTCACTGGCTTCTAATTATCTGATCGACTTGAAATTTTGCACACCTATCAAGGACCGATGACAATGCAATAATTTGATAAAAGTTTTCCATTATCCTTATTAGGATTGCCAGGATTAATATTTTCTTTTTTTTACCTGTGGGCAAAAAGTAAGGTGAATTTGGTTGTAAAATGAAAAATCTTTTTTTATTCTTGTAAATCAGTTTCTCAGGCTCCCTCCACGAAATAAGTTCTTCATCCCGATTACTTCTTTATCACGGCCGATAACTGCATAGCTTTAGACTCACAGTCTATAAGAAAGGAATTAAATATAACACGAATATATCGAATCATTTATTCACTGACTGCAATGATAACAATAATTTTCATTCATAATAAACAAAAAATAGTTTAAAGAAACTAAAAAACACGCTTTTTTGCTAATCGAACTAAAAAGTAGAAAATAAAAAATAGTTTAAAAAAACTAAAAAACACGCTTTTATTGCTAATCGAACTAAAAAGTAGAAAATAAATTTTAATGACAAAGAGACCTATAATGAAGTAATAGCAAATCGAACGATCAGTCATAGTCAACTACCTCAGAACAGAATTATAACAAAGATTAAGATACAAATAGAGTAATTCAAATTAGAGTTAAAAGCGTGGGATGCATTTTGCTTCACTTTCATAACCCTCTGTACATACATAGGTAGTTGCCAATAGAATGATTGTAATATTCACTATATCAAGCATCCCACGCTTTTAACTCTAATTTGAATTACTCTATTTGTATCTTAATCTTTGTTATAATTCTGTTCTGAGGTAGTTGACTATGACTGATCGTTCGATTTGCTATTACTTCATTATAGGTCTCTTTGTCATTAAAATTTATTTTCTACTTTTTAGTTCGATTAGCAATAAAAGCGTGTTTTTTAGTTTTTTTAAACTATTTTTTATTTAGAAAAAAGAAAATGACTCGATGTTTATTAAACTTAATTAAAAAAATGTATACGACTTGTAATGAGATATGTACATATGTACTGTTTACCACTGCAGAAAGAACAATAACAAAAACAAAGCTTGCTAAAAAAATATATAAACAAATAGTTTTCTCATCAAAATATGTTCACAGCTTAAATGATGCAGTGTATTTTATATTTTCTCTGAGAATGCATAACGGTGAAATGTATTTTTTTTCTGTTTAGCTTGGCGTCTTAAGTCATTCTCAAAAAATTTTTGTAAAGAAAAGTTGAAAAAATTTAAATTTTTTAAAAATGGAAAACAGACCTCAATTGAGAAAAGGGAGTCATTATAAAGAGGGCAAAAGCCAACAAAAAATTGCAGAAACTGTTGCTATAAGTTTGTCAACTGACCAGTACATTATAGAAAGGTTTCGCCACGAAAACAGGATAAAAGATAAGAGCAGATCTGCGCTAAATAAAATTGATTTAATGATGCAGATTAGAGGTGGTTTATCCGCAAAGTTAAAGAAACCCCCGATTTAGGCGTTCCAAAATTAACGAACAAAGTCGAAAAATACTTAGGCAAAATCTGTAACCCTGAAACTGTTCGTAGAGTTTTGCGCGAAGAAAATTTTCATGGAAGGACTGCCTGAAATAAGCCGTTGATTAATGCTCGTAATAGAAAACAAAGAATAGAGCTTTGCAGACAACATTTGAACAAAGACATTTCGTTCTGGAAGGACTTTAACATTTCAGGTCTGTTGGGAAGCCCTGCGTTTGGAGAAAACCAAACACCGCGCTTCAACCATGTAATTTGCGCTCTACAGTTAAACACAGCGGGGGCAGTGTGATGGCATGGGGTTGCATGACCTATACAGGCGTCAGAAATTTAACATTTATCGAAGGAAACATGAATAAAGAGATGTATCTGGATCTGCTTAAAGATAATTTAGTACAAAGTGCGAATAAAATGGGCATTGGGGATTCATTTAGGTTCTACCAAGACTGCCCACATGTAGTACAGACACCTGTACATCTCAACGTTATTGAGAATTTGTGGTCAGTGCTGGAAAATAAAATAAGAAACCACAATATTTCTAATGCTTTTGATCTGAAACAGGCACCACAGGAAGAATGGGATAAAATTAGTTCCGATTAAACAGCAAAACTTGTAGAATCCATGAATTCCCGATTAAAAGCTGTGCTGAATCAAAAGGGATACCACACTTAGTATTAGCCGTAATCATGAAATCGAAATATTAATGTGTTTATAATTTTTGAATACTTTTAACTGCATCATTTAAGCTGTGACTTCAAAACAGTAACTGCATTATTTTAATTTGCCATATCTTTTTTGTGAAGAAACATTTTTGTTATTTTTGTCATTAGATAAAACATGTTATTTAACAATAAAAAATATAAGATTTTTTTCTGTAATGGAAATGCCATAAAACTTATTTGATATATTAATAATTTTTTTTTTTTGGCTGTGTCTATGAGTCACTGTAGATATGATAAGGCGATTCATGCTGAGGTAGGTCCTGGTTGCTTCAGTACATACCATACATATGCATGTGTGTAACACCCTACGAATTTAAAAATGTAATTGAACTTGGGCTCAGTTGTCCCTCATATGCACATAGGCTTTCTTAAATTTTTCTTTTATTTATTTTGAATTTCAAAGTTCTACATTATCTAGAAATGCGTACATTATTCCCAGTAATAAAATGAAAATTGAATAAAATTTCGTTTGTCAAAGAAACATATAAGCAAACATAGAAATGCCGTCGGCCATTAGTAAATTTGATTTTATACAGAAGCCAAAAACGGTGCAGAGCCAATGTACTTAGAGAGAATGCACTGTAATCAGCTCTGTTAAGAACTTCCCCGCTGTTGAGCTCGGAGAGTTGAAACAGTCTTCGCTTAGACTGTACAACTATTTAATTTCGTATTTGTTACTAACCTGATATCTATTTATGTAGTCAATATTTTGACAGTGACAGCTATTCTATGTTAAAGCACGCCAAAAAATCAAGTAAATTTGAAATGTCACAGTGAATATTAGTAAACACACACATTTTTTTTTATCACAGTCAAAATGTCAAATTACGTTCCAACAAAACACCATTTGCGGTGGGGTTTGCTTTTATTCTTCAATTTAAAGAAAAGTCCAACAGAAGCGCATCGTTTACTCTCAGAAGCTTATTCTGAATATGCTCCAGAGGTTAGAGTAGGTCAGCAGTGGGTTGCACGATTTAAAAGTGGTGATTTTGACACAGAAGGCAAAGAGCGATCAGGTCCATCAAAAACGTTTGAAGACGAAGAATTGGAGGCATTACTCGATCAAGATCCATCTCAAACTCAAGAACAACTTGGTGAAACATTGGAAGTCACTCAACAAGCCATTTCTAAGCGTTTAAAAGCAGCCGGATACATTCACAAACAAGGAAATAGGGTGCCACACGAATTGAAGCCGAGAGACGTTGAGAGACGATTTTGCATGTTTGAAATGCTGCTTAATCGCCACAAAAAGAAATCGTTTTTGCATCGTATTGTCACTGGCGATGAAAAGTGGATTCATTACGACAACCCAAAGCGTAAAAGATCATATTTGAAGCCCGGCCAAGCAGCCACATCGACACCAAAGCCGAATATTCATGGTTTGAAGGTAATGCTCTGTATTTGGTGGGATCAGAAGAGTGTGCTGTACTATGAGCTGTTAAAATCGGAGCAGACAATCACGGGAGAGCTATACTGGCAACAATTGATACGGTTGAAGTAAGCAATAGCTGAAAAACGGCCAGAATGGGCGACCAGACTCGAGAAATTGATTTTCCATCATGACAATGCTCGGCCACATGTTGCAGTACCGGTCAAAAATTATTTGGAAAATGCCGGATGGGAAATTTTACCTCACCCGCCTTATAGCCCAGACATAGCTCCTTCTGATTACCACTTGTTTCGGTCGATGCAGAATCACCTTTCTGGAATACGGTTCACCAATGTTGAAGATATTAAAAAATGGCCTGATGACTTTCTCGGCGCAAAAGATGAGAAGTTTTTTGGGGATGGAATCCACAAATTGCTTGAAAGATGGGAAAAAGTTGCCGATTCCGATGGACAATATTTTGAAAAAAATATTTTTTCACTTTTATGCTAAATAAATGGTTTTTTTAACAAAAAAAACGAAATTAATTAGTTGTACAGCCAATAGCAAAGCGACTTATTGGGAAATTTTGGCAATTTTTTTTTTAATTTTAATAATTTTTTATCAAAGCATATAAACAAATAAAACTCAAACAACTAATTGTTATTTTCCCTTTCTAGAAAGAAAACAACTTTGCTGGCATGGACAAGGGTTCCATGAATTCTGTGGATCCAGAAAGCTTTACCTTTATCAAGAATGCCACTAAATTAATGAAAGAGGTCTTAAGCGAACATGCCGATCTTCGCAAATTCGTACCACACATTGAGTCCGTCGAACATATATTTCTATCCAGTACCATCGATATGTTTAATGAGAACCGAGATGGTAGACTTGATGGGATTTGTGTACTAAATCATGGCGATTTTCATGCAAAAAATGTAATGGTGCAAAATGTGGATGGCAAACTGAAAGATCTCATGCTGGTAAGAGTTTATGAAATACAATTTTCTTAATCAAGTGATATTTGTATTCACTCCACTCCACACCTCACTCCAGCTCGACTATCAGATTAGCATATTTGGTTCGCCAGCTATTGATCTACACTATGCCTTCATCATGATGTTCAGTCCCGAAATGCGACGAGAGCAATTTGACGAATTGTTGTATTATTACATAACGAATTTCCAGGAAACTCTACGCAAAACGGAGTACAAGGGACGTATTCCGACCAATGTGGAATTTCGACAAGAACTGCAGAAGCGCAGATATTGGGGTAAGTGGGAAATCAACTTAACAGTGGGAGAATCGGAAAAGAAATGGCATATACATACATATATTTTTTCATTGATGCTAATATTCTTATGCAGAAAACATATTGTTTTCTAATAGCGATCACCCCTCGGCAGAAAAGCTCCTCATAAAAATCCATCTGCCGTTCAGAGGCATCGTAACATCACGTTTGTAGAAAACATTAAGACGCACAATGGCGTCAAAGAGGGTGATCGCGGCGAATCGTGCATACTACGCTAACATACGTATAAGTAAATCAGCTGAAACCAAGATTCCTCTCTCACGTAGGTGGAAACTCGCTATTTCTAAATCGCTCATTCGACCCGCATTGACCTACGGCGCAGAAATTTGGGGCATGAATATTGCAGACGAGAAATGCCTAAGAATATTTGAGCGCAAATATTGCGTAAATTATTTGGTAAAATACGTGAAGGAGACTTTTTTTGCGGTGGGTGAGGTAGGGTTCAAAATGCCTCCGCACTTACAGTGACCGACGCCAACTGCGTCGAGTGGTGTGACCACTAAAACAATCCCTCCCCCTCTTCTGGGGAACTACTTTCTGCATTACTTCGGGAGGGCCCCGAACGACGTACGAATTTTTTAGTTCGGCCTTGCTCTCCAAAATGGTCCAAAGAGAATAATCCATCCTATTCGCGTCTGTTGAATTTGATAGCCATTGTGTGGACGTTATGAAGTTCAGAACGTTGTTTTTTAGCCATTCTTGATTCACTCGAGCTTTGTGAGACGGTGCCGAGTCCTGTTGAACTATCCACGGCTTCAAAGCTCTGGAGGTTACCTACCCGATAAAGATGAAAATGATTGGACAGCGTCCGTCTGCAGTTACAGCGACCCAAACCATTACCTGTGGCGGGTGCTGCCTCCTGGTGGCCAATCGATGACTCAAATTCTCGGTCAAGTAAACGCTATCGTTTTGGGAGTTTACGAAATGCCCAATTTGAAAATTTTCCTCGTCAAAAAACACAATGTTCGGAAATTGACCGCTTTCGGCCAAGCAAAGCAACTTCTTCGCTCTCTCAAGTCTGACTTCATGCCCCTTTTTGATCTTGTAAAGCTTGAATTTGAGATCATTTTTCGACATGCGGCGGATGCTACGGTCAGATATTTTCAGTTCTTTCGCCATTTGAATGGCACTTCGTCGGGGATTTCGCTCAAGTCGCTTCTTTATTTTTCAACCATTTCACGTGACGTTGAAGTCTTTTGATGACCACCTCCATGAAGTTTCGCGATGCTACCAGTTTCATTGTAACAAGTAATGGTGTGTCTGTTCTAAGTGATATAATTGAACGTGTAATTAGGGGCCCATTTTCCTCTTAATTGGAAGCTTTCGAGTAATCTCATAAAACCCTATTACAAATGGTTTCGCTGCCGATTGCAAAAACGATTTTACTCAAGAAAAAGTAAAATTCGCAATATATGAAACTGGAAATATAAATTTAGTTTCAAATGTTATATTTTAATTCTTTTCACACAATTTTTCAATAGCTTTACATTTAGAATTACTCATAAAAACTTTTTTTATTCACAGGACTCTTCTTACTTTTATCGTTTTTGGTATTCAACTACACGTTTGCTGATGAAAAAGGCGATGTTGCCAAAGTGGTTGAAAATGAGGAGACACAGAAGAAGACACTACGAGATCCAAAACTGCTGAATGAGCTAAGAGAGCTGCTGCCAAGATTTTTATACAACGGCTACTTTGAGTATTGAAATTATAAAAAAGTGATTCTTATCTCCAGAAATAATATGAATTTTATTATTGTTGTTATTGTTGCTAATAGTGCTATGGTTGTGCTTGGAAGTGTTAAAAACTGGATTTATTTACCAAATAAAATTATAAAAGGATGAAGACAAACCATCCAACACAGCCATTTTTGTATAATACGAAACAAATTAACTTCCGAAACCACTTCATTAAATTTAACCCTTTGAGGACGCGTGTCGGCATATAGCCGCCCAAATTAGTTGGTAGCTCCAAGGCTCGCGACGTCTGTCGTTCTGAGCGATACGATACGCATAGATATGGTAAAATAGTCACGTTTTCATTCAAAGATATTAACAGCCATTAGCGATGAAGTCTTATCTTCCTTATAATGTAAGCTTACGATGTGAGACGACGGTAGAGTCAGAACGAATTTCAGTTCTTCGATTCAGTCGCTCAGTGCCACTGCCCAGGAACCAGCAGGCCTTTAATATATTTTATATTTTGTCCTACGCACGATGCTAAGCGATCTAGAGATGACACATTGATAGTGGCAGTTCTGACGAATATTACTTTAAATCTGATAAGACGCAAGATGACGGCATTACTTCGTCAGGTGGAAGTGAAATCCGTACAATATGAATCCCACTCAGGCATTTCAACATAAGCAGTGATAGTTTGTTTATAATTATTTTTTGATTTTATGACAAATTTTTCTTATGCCAAATAAAGCCTTAGTTTTTGTAACGTTCAACGTATTTATTTTCTTTACTGCGCACTCCAATACCTCTCGTCCTCAGCGACGCTCGCCCGTCGAACAGCTCCGTCGCCAAAGAATTTAACTAAACGAATTCGATGCAATGGGCAGTAGATAAGATAACCAGCTGATAAAAAGAAGTCCACGTCCACGCACGAATAAAGTGGCGAATAAAGTTGAATAGCAGTAAATCAGCACACATGAGTACATACAAACAAACGACAAACAGGCAAACTTTGTTCCTTATCGAAAAGGCATGCAGTTAGAGGAGTATTTCAAGAAAGCATACACATTTGTATAAAAAATCATGTCTTTAATATGGAAAATCCAATTAATTATTGGATTTAAATTTGAACTCTAATTTGCATAACTTTTCCCTCCTTGGCTTCCATGAGCGTATTTCTCAAAAGCCATTGTACGACTGCTCACGTAATAAATCGAGGAAGAGTCAACAAATACATACATATGTATGCATGTACACTGACTGTTTATAACTAATAACAATATTATCATTGAGATGATGGATGTCAATGTCTGGCAACTGCTGTCAATTATTTTGATTTAATTGCAGCATTAAATCCCCTAGCATAGATTTTGCGTGTTTGTTAGCTTCTAAGTATTCAGATATACATACATACATACCTACATACATACATACATACATTCATACATACATACAGAGATATGGAATAATATTATGTATGACGTGGATGATTTTCTAATGACTTTTAAGCCGGCTCACACCTCTGTATGTATGTGTGTATGTGCGTACGTGCACACAATGGGAAACATTCATCTATTGTTGATTAGTTTTGGGCAAATATATCCCATTATTTCTGAATAATTGCTGGCAGCAAATAACTGAAATTGACTTATGCCTCACAAATGCCAATTGGCTGCAACTTCAATCAGGATCTTCATTAGTACTCCTAGCACCTTAGTAGTTGACTTCACAAATAACTGATGTACAGATATGCATATATGTGTATGTGTGTGTGAGTGTGGATGCTTACTTCTACTTCAGCACATTTTGTATTGATTTTTGTTGAGCATATGGAAATTTCAATGCCAATAGGAAAAATCAATCGTTAAGTTATATTCGTCTACTGTTCGTCTTGCTGCTTTTTATCAATGCGACAGTTGTGGTTGCTGCCGCGTTCGTCTCGCGTCGTTCCTTCGCCTCCAATCAATGTTGCGAAGTTCCACGATAATTCGAGTTGCAAAAACGTTCACTGCCCTCCATTTTTCACTCGACTCAAGCATTTGTGGAACTAAGTTAATGGGCGTCAGAAACACTCCAGTTGTTCTTGCTAGGTCATCGCGTTCCTTAGCGAACCTGCTGCAATAGAAGGCTACATTGTCGACCGTCCCTTTTCGTCCAAGCATTCTGGACAATAAGGACTACCAGCTAAGTCTAGGCGACGCAGATATTTTTGGAAACATCGGTGTCCACTTAATAGCTATGTTAGGAAGAAGATCCAGATCCACTCGTTAATCCGCGGGATCAACCTATGCGTCCACCGGCCTTTTGATGACTGATCCCACTTTGATTGCCAGTCAGCTATCGAAGTAAAACGTTCTGCTTGTTTGAATTCGTCTGTCGGCTTCATACCTTGCGAGCAGTACAACCTCTTCTGTAAGTTTGCCCGGATGTTTATAGGCATTTTGCTAGCTATGACGCGGATTGCATCGTCCGACACCGTTCTATAGGATTACGCGTAAGTTACAGCCGCTCCTAACTGCTCCTGGATTAGAGATAGAGATATATTATATATAGAGATAGCTAGTTCTCTGAGAATTTTCTAGATTAGATTCATTGGTAAATCTGAAAATATTATCCAGTTTAAGAGAACGAATTTTACTCGGGTCCTCCATCATTCCGGTGGTGGTGAAATACTGACCCCATGGGTTATGTCCTTTAAAATTTTCAAGTATCAAGCGAACATCTTTTCTTCCAAGTTTTAGTAGAAAGTTTGACAGTTTTCTGTTCTGACTTGTCCCAAAACACTTTGTAGTGCTGCAACGTTCTAGACTGGACATAATAATCGCTGCTCCATTTCATGATTCTCGCCGAAAATTTCATTTTCCTTGAAAACTGCGGTGTCCTTCTAACATGGTCTTCAATGCAGGCTTTGGTAACACTAAAGACTCCAATCTGCTTCCCGCTCCATCTCCTCTCCTTTATCCATTCTGCTACTTTCATAATGGCAAACATTTCCGCTTGGAACACAGTATCCACTCATTCCATAGCGCAATGATACTTATTACTATCGTAGCCACTCGGCTCCAGAACCTCTTTCAGTCTTGGACCCTATATACATTATGTCAGAAAAGTACCGGAATGTATAGCTTCATAGTTACAGTGATTAAACAGAACACGTTTTAGGTGAAATCATTTATTTAAATATTTTTTTATTTCAAAAATTTTACCCATTATAGACTTGCTAAGATGCTTAAGCTGCTTAAGCTGTTATCGCCCCAATCAAGAAGAAAAAACTGAATTAAGAACAAACAGAATAACACAAAAATTAAATGAAAATGTTGCGAAAACTTTGTTAATACACATGATTACATTCTCGCAGGGCAATGAGAAGTAGGAATAAACAAGGTAGTTGGTTAAAATAAAGGGTCTTTCAAAAGACGCGTCTAGAAGTTGTTTTAAAATAAAACATGCAAAAAGTTGGCATCTTTCAGGTTTGACTATTTTGAATCAAAAATCGGCTTTTAACAATTATATGTGAAAAATTGCATCATTTAAATGTCCACCATCCGCACATCTACAGGCAAAATCTGCCAAGTAGGCGATTCATGAATGCCTAATTATATTAAATCGTCAACATATCGAAGCTGAAGGTTGTTCAACAAAACTTTATCCAGTTTATAGTCTACCAGTCCTTTTCTATACTCGAGAGAGCCAATTTCGTGCAACTTTTTTACCATCATTTGAATTCTTGACTCATTCGCACGATTATTTCCTCCCAAAAACTCACGAATTTTGCGTTATTTTGTTCTTAAAGATCGTCCATTTGCATAATAAGTTTCAATAACTTTAAAGCGTTTTTCTATGGTCTAAAATTGTGAAGCTGTCTACTTGATAAATGTCAAAGGTGACATATGAAAAGATACCGCTTGGGAATTATTCAGTGCTGAGAATTAGGCGTCACTTTTGAAAGGCTCTTTATTGGCAGCCAAGAAATTGGAGGCGAAATTCTATATAACAAAGATGCCTTCTATAACAAGCAGCAGTGAACTTGAATGAATTTCAAAACATGATTAAAGTGACAAAGGCTGATGGGGAAGTTTTATAAAGCAGAAAATATACCATAGCTCTCGATTTATTACATCTTTTTCTATACCTGTTTTTCACCTTAGGGAGTTAAAACAAAATATAAAATACCGAGAAAGTGCATTTGAAAACTTAAAAGTTCATTTTTATCATAAAAACAAAAAGTAATTTCTAATAGCATTCGAACAGGCAAGGGCACGTTTGTGAGTGTCTTTTTTCGACCAAATAGCTTATCCCAAAAACTGGCTGTCCTTCGAAGGCTGAGTCTTTCAAGCAAATTTTGCGCATTTTATTCCTGTGCCAGTAGTGGACGAGAGGTGCCCTGAGGCTGACGAACACTCGGTGTCTCTACATCTACCTTTTTGGTGTACTTTTTCTTATTTATAAATAAGATAAATAGCGGCCGATCGCTGATTTGAAAATCTCAAAACTATTTCAACATAAGTATTGATAAAATATTTCCATATTGTTTTAACATTTGATCCATAACTCTGCCGCGCCGACTATCTCATGTCATTCAAATCAAAATGGCGGCTAAAAAACACGACAGGGTGACCAGATGGTGAAATAAAATAAACAAAAAATCACTGAAATATAGAGTTACTGTTTTCTGAAAATACTGGTATTCAGATTGCAAGACAAAAGTATTAATTTTTTTAGTTATTTAGGGGTTAGGCAGGGGACTCGAAGTAAACCCCACAAAAACTGAAATAACTATCTTTACAAGAAACATAGGCTCCCTATAATCTCCCCGCTAATTTTTAATTTAATTTTTTTTCAAAGGAATCTGACAGAGAATGTCAAGTACCTAGGACTCATATTAGACAGGAAACTCACGTGGAAATCTAATATTGAGGAAAGAGTAAAGAAGGCCAACGTTGCATTATATACTTGCAAAAAAGCGGTCGGTATCAAATGGGGACTAACACCTCGTATTACGCACCGGCTCTATACTTCTGTAGTTAGGCCAATCTTAATGTATGGAATACTTGTATGGTGGCCATCTGCTCTAAAAAGCTAAAATCATGAGTATGGTCCAAAGAAGAGCTCTTTTATGCATCTCTGGTGCTTTAAGGACTACCCCAAACAAAGCGCTGGAAGTGCTAATCAATTTACCTCCCCTAAATCTGTTAGGGAAACACGTGGCCGCCGCCTCGGCGCTCAGACTCAAAAGAATGGCGCTATGGAAAGACCAGTGGTTTGGCCAGGCTTCTATTTTGCACTCTCTGAATAGTCACAAACAAGAAATAGAGTAGTCCCTAGACTCACCTTTGAAAGGCTCTTCAAGACCAGTATACCGTCAAGAAGGGAGTGGCAGACACCAAGGCCATGGAGAAGGGGAGAATTAAATTTTTGTACAGATGGTTCCAAGCTAGACGATAAGTTTGGCTATGGAATATTTTCAAAGGAATTAGGACTGGAACTATCCGTTCGATTACCAGACTAATGCAGCGCCTATCAGGCAGAGGTTCTAGCTATAAAAGAAGTGGCTACATATCTAAATACGCACGTCGTAACAAAAACGACTATAAATATATTCTCGAGTAGCCAGGCGGCCATCAAATCAATAAATGCGGCTTTACTAAGATCGAAGGAATGCCGGGCGGCTCTAAATGATATAAGTGACGTATTCAAGGTCAGCCTTATTTGGGTTCCGGAACATAGAGATATTGAGGGAACTGTAAAGCTAATGAGCTAGCCAGGAAAGGTACTGCTCTTCAACTGCTCAGTGATAAAAGTACCATTGGAATAGCCATGGCTACGAGTAAATTAATAATAAAAAAGCACATTATCCAAGAGGCCAATAGGTCATGGAGAAATGAAGATACGTGTCTAACACCTAGGCTACTATGGCCGCAAATAAACAAGAAAAGAACAAAGGAATTGCTTAGTCTATCAAGAGATGATACCTCGAAGGTCATGGCTTGTTTAACCGTTCACTGGCTATTTGGCAGGCATTCCTCGAGACTAGGAGTTTTCTCCCATAAACATTGCAAAGTTGCAGAGATGTGGAAGAGGAAGAAACAGTCGAGCACTTCCTTTGCAGTTGTCCAGCCCTAGCTAAAATCAGAGCAGGTTGTCTAGGTAAACACTTTTTCAATTCTCTTACAGAACTGTCTGGCGTGGGGTTGGGATCAATAAAAGCCACAAAATGGTGCCAGGAAGGAAGATGAGGTTCTCTTGTAGCCCAGTGGTATCACAACGGACCTGTAAGGTCTAAGTGAGTTGGTCGTGCAGACCGACTACCACCATAACCTAACCTAACCTAACTTAGGGGTTAGGATAGTCAGAGGCCCGAAAAAATTATAATTTTCAAAATTTCTTTTGGCAGTAAATTGCTTTATTTAAAAAAAATAAAAACATAGCATTAATAAATCATGTTTCGAGTTGACTTTAGCAAAATTTCAAAAAAAAAGAAAAAAATAATTATTGTAAAATTTATCGCTGTTTGTGTGGAGCCCGTTTCTCCAGAAGTCCCTTGCGGTGATCATCACAAGTCCTTGGAGATCCATCTAAAATCAATCGGAGAAGAGAAACTAGTTTTATTAATAGATAATATTGTGCTTGATCGAAGCTTTTTTTCAAAATTAACAATATGGCGGTCCCAGGAAATATTTTCAGATTTTCGAGAAAAAACCTTGTTTGTTAAAAAAAATCGAAACTTTTGAAAAGCAAAAAAATCCTTCGATAAGGCAAGAGTTTTTTATGTTTTTCAAAAGCAGTATAGGTAAATTTGATTGAAATCTACGAAGCGGTTTTTAACTTACAGTGATCACCAGTTAAAAAACATAGTTTTGAGAAAAACGCATTTAAAGTGTTGCTTTCGGCTCCGGAGCGCCCGAGCGCCCGAGCGCCCTTTGTTAATTGTTGAATAACTCAAAAAGCATTTGTCGGATGCACTTCAAATGTTCACACAATAATTTTAGGATATTATACTTTTAGAAAATATAAAAAAATCTATTAGGTGCCCCAGCCGCCATATTCTCCAGATACTGCGCCGCCCGATTATCACCTGTTCCGATCGATGGCTCATGGTCTAGCTGACCAGCAGTTCCATTCAAATTAAGACATCAAAAAATGGCTTGATCCGCGGATAGCCTCAAAAGAGGAACAGTGTTTCACTTGTAACCCTTTTTTTCAGAATAAAGTTGTATTTTCATTAAAAAAACAGCGAGAACTTAGTTCCGCACCTAATAATTTTTTGAAAATTCTGACTACCCCTAACCCCATAATACGACGCATTGCCGAGTGTAGTAAAAATTAAATTAAAAGTACCACAAAACTGCAATGGTCCCCCCTGTAGATTAATTCAGCAGTCTTATTTTCTCATAGAAGTATTGATTTTCATAGTATTTCCTACTGGCAACCCATAAAAGCTCAAGTTTGCTATGTTGAACAAAATCAGATTATCAAAGTTAACAAAGTTAACAAATCAGTCCATTTTAAGCATTTGGGATATTAACAATAATGAAAATTGCGGCAAGTAAACACGTACACCTACACGTCGAATGCACTAATCAATCACGACTATAAAATTATGCCAAGCCGCACAGCAGACAGGGTGTCCTATGTATGACTTCTCGTAGATGGCATCTTTTTTTCAAATTCGACGTGGATTCTTGAACAAGTTAACAACGAGAGAATTTCCGGTGCAATTTTTGCTCTCAATTGGACTCGTAAGTTTTCGAGGCTCGCGAAAAGTAGCTTTCATGCAATTTGGTAAGAAGAAAAAGAACACAGCGAAGTTTTGAAAACAAAAGTTGAAAGTTAGATGAAATTAATGTAAACAAGGAAGAGGGCGGAAAAGATAAAAAAAAGAGTTTGTAAACAAAACTCTACTATTACGTCAGCTCAACAACTGATTTTTTTTTTTTCAAATTTGGTAAAAGCCGGAGCCGAGTAACGGCGCCCCGATGAGCGCAAAAACTTCTGTATTTCACTCCACTGTGCAAATAATTTCTCCTTAAAGCGGTCACCTCTCAATACGGAATAAGAAAACTCTTCATATGTACATATGTATGTATGTATGTAGTACATAAGGATGTACAGCGCAAATTGGGAAAGCCCAACCGCTCCTCTATTAGTATTTTTAGTTGCTGTCATGCCATTAAAAATGGAATTTATCTGAGTTCATTTATTAAAGCCTTTAATGGTTCCAGCCTACTGATCATTTATCTTGTGTGTATAAAAGGAAATAGAGCAATCAAGTGTAATCATAACAACAAAAAAACGATTTAATAGCCACTAATAATAAATGGAAAAGCACAAAGGCTTTAGTTTTTATTTACAAACTTTTTCTCATAATGCGAACCTCTTAATGCCCATATTTCGCACACAAAAATTTCCAATTGAAATACAAAGTGCATTTCCACGACAAGCTTTCAACTCCGCCTTGGTTTGCTTTTATACTCGTATTTTGTATTTAGTATTTGCTGTCAGCGACTAAACACATTTTAGGATTTCAGCTATGCAAAGTCAAATCTGATTATCAATCAGATATTCAGTCACTGTTGATAAGGAATATTGGATGAAAAGGGGAAGCGCACAACTGACCACGCACCACAAGATACGAGGTGGATAGGGGAGAGTACGAATCATTTAGAATGAAAATGTCAAAACGTGTCAACGTTGATGACTTCCAGTCGCCCACCAACAACGCCAGCAAGCCCACAGTCAAGCCACTCTCACACGATAAGTGGGGGGAGGCCATTCTCCTGCAACTACTACTCCCACCAACTGCCAAATCAATCGTTAGCTTCAGTATTCGGTACAGCATGGCAGCAACAACAAACGCCAGGTTAGCACCAACATGGCAGCCATTTAGCTGGTTCGACTATAACGAAATTAAATTAAATTAGAATCGGGTATTTGGAGTTGTGTTGATTTTGCACGAATTCGAAACGCGTCGAGTGGTGAATGTGAATGCGTTGAGTGTGGATCGCATTGAATGGAAGGGAGGAATTGAACGAAAAGCAGTAAGTGGCTATGCTGTGTATGGCGAATTTGAAATTCTAGCGCCACTAGAAATGTTTTTGTATAATTTGCATTTGTAGGTATGCATTTTGCAAGTACAGCAAATTAAGTAGTGTATCTATCACGAACGGTGACACGACTAGCAAGTAGCAGCAGCAGCAGCAGCTGGGCCAGCGGAGAGTATGATAACTAAGTGCTGCTGATAAATGAAATTCAAATGGCTCGCCTCTACACGGCGCAGTGCTTGTGGGGCACGCCGCAATCAAAATCAGCACGCGCTAGAGTCATCAATATCGCCGCCAACAATTGGTTGTTGGCATCACTGGCACATTTTAAGCTGATATCGATAGCAAACACTCTGTGTGTGTGTGTGTGTACCGCTGTCCCTTTGCTCCTCGAAGCAAGTCCACTTGTAGATATTTCAATATTTGTACGCGCCGTACCTCGCATTGATTGCGACGAATTGAGGGAGAGCGGCGTTTGTTTGCTGCTACGAACACGGCTGCTCAGTTGGCAGTTAATGGTGGCAATCGCGTGAAACGCATTTAAATAAGGATGATGGAAAATTTTGATTTTTAATTGTACACATTTTCAATGTGAAAATAGCACAGCCGTGGCTGGCAGCCCAAACAATTGCGAACGCAGGGAGCAAACGCACTTGGCACGCATTTCATTGGTGTAAGAGGCAGCGGCGCACAATAAAATTAGAATAAATATCTAGTTGCGCGGGAATTTTAATTTGTATGCACTGCACTGCGTTCTTTTTACCAGCATAACCGTCTTCTCACTCTCGCTGCTGAAGTCACGCTCTGTCTCTCTCTCCGTTGCTCTATCTTTCTGTGTATTCAGAGCAGTCCTTCATTTGCACAAATTATTGACAATGAATTTTGTAAAATTGCAATTGAGCAATTTTCCATTAACGCTTCAATTGGCCCTACATAAAGTGAGTAATTTTGTGTACATATTCACATATATGCGTGAGTGTGTGGGAGGGCGCTTAACTTGCGTTAATTGCAGCTGTAAAAACGCCTGAAAATATGCACGCGAAATTGGTGTACATTCAAAGCGATTTTGTTAGCACTTAAATATGTAAAGAGTTCATTTATTTTATTTTCCGCTTAGAAAAGATGCTCACTTGATTCAAATTGTTGCTTTAAGTTTAAAATAAAATAATTTTTCGTTGCAATTTACCAAAATATGTACATTAGTACACCAATATATGCCATAATAATAGTGCATGGGTAGTTGGTTGATCAATAAAAAAATAATAAAAATAATTAAAGTCGTATTTAAAATAAAAATTTTCGTCCTGAATATTGTTAGGCAGAAATGCAAAATTGTTTTTAAAAATATTTTATGTAAATTACGCAAATTTCATCAAGTAACTAACCGTGTCGGCCGCCGTAGCCGAATGGGTTGATGCGTGACTACCATTTCGGGAGTGCGTAGGTTGGAATCTACACTCATTTATTTAATAAAATATGTTAAAATATAAATATGAACAAAAATTAAGTATTTCAGTTCAGTGTTAATGATGGGAATGAGGTTATTGTGCCTCCGTACTACACCCATATGCGTGGGTGGTGGCGTTTTAATTTTTGGATTAATAGTTTCAACGTGGAAAGGAGTTCTATACAAAAATACTGTGGATAGTGTCGCCGGAGTTGGCTTGATGAGGGTTATTTTTTGAATGCGAGGCCGAAGGCGACCTGCGCGGAAAAAAGTTCCATGTAAAAATTCTACAAATTTACAAAAACCCTTTTAATCGACGCTCCTGTAAAATTCAAAGGAGCCTGCGTATTTATAGCGCTTGCCCATCTGTTCTTTTCCAATATTATTTATTCACATTAATATTTCGATTTCATGATTACGGCTAATACTTAGTGTGGTATCCCTTTTGATTCAGAACAGCTTTTAATCGGGAATTCATGGATTCTACAAGTTTTGCTGTTTAATCGGAACTAATTTTATCCCATTCTTCCTGTGGTGCCTGTTTCAGATCAAAAGCATTAGAAATATTGTGGTTTCTTTTTTTATTTTCCAGCACTGACCACAAATTCTCAATAACGTTGAGATCTGGACTCTGTGCAGGTGTCTGTACTACATTTGGGCAGTTCCAGATAGCCAAGTTTTTACAATACCAGACGTATGTTTAGGATCGTTGTCATGGTAGAACCTAAACGAATCCCTAATGCCCTTCCTTGGGCATGCAACCCTATACCATCACACTGCCCCCGCACTTTTTAAATCTTCCCAAATGTCCTGTTTTTTTCGTCTGTCATCTGTCAAAAATAGTCAATTCATTGTTTGTTACGTTTCATACAACAATGCATTTTTGTCGCTCTTAAACATGTCGAATTTCGTGCCTTCAAACTACGATTTGCGGACATAGTTGAGAACCGAAAAACCACTTGTGAAATGCTGCTATCCCGGTTCAAAAGGAAGTATTTTTTGTACCGAATCGTTAGGGGTGATGAAAAATGGGTGTATTTCTTCGATCCCAAGCGTAAACGATCGTATGGCCCTCCCGGCCACAAGCCAAAAACTACGGGCAACCCAAATCGCTTCGGCCACAAGGCAATGCTGTGTGTTTTCTGGGATCAGCGTTGTATGATTTGGTACGAGCTATTAAAACCAGGTAAAACAGTTGACGGTGCACGCTACCAACGACAATTGGCCGATTTGAACAGTGCTATACACCGAAAACGCCCAGAATATGCCGATCGGCGTCACAAAGTAATTTTTCTTGATGACAATGCAACGCCACATCGAACAAGAGCGACCCGAGAATTGGTGGAGATGTACGATTGGGAACCGCTGGTGTATGCGGCTTACTCACCAGACTTGGCGCCTTCCGATTATCATTTGTTTGCATCGATGAGTCACGCACTTTCCGAAAAATACATTTTTCTGTTATTGCATTCAAAGAGCAAATGTAAATTACACTGCATCATTTAAGCTGTGAGCATTTTTGATGAAAACTATTTGTTTCTATATTTTTTCAGCAAGCTTTTTTTTTTTATTATTCTTTCTTATTACAAGTCGTTTACATTTTTTTTATTAAATTTAATAAACATCGAGTCATTTTCTTTTTTCTAAAAATGTATTACCTGCATCAAATAAGCTGTGAGTCACTGTATGTGGAGCACCCTTTACCCAGCTAACAGACTCAACAACATATCACTAAATTTCTCTAACGTTTTGTTCTGTACACTGTTAATATTCGATGCTCATTTCTCTCTTGCTTAATTCATTTGTTCCTAGTTTTTACATTTCTAGTACATAAACCAACTGTAATCCTCTTTCCCGTTACTATATTTTAATAAACCGTAAGCCTAGTATTGAATCGCTTGAATTTTGTAACGCCACTTACGTTTAATCTCTCGTTGTGCAAACAGCTATTTATCGCGACCATTGTTTTTTGTTATAAAATAAAGTTACAATTAAGCACTAGAAACCTGGTTTGGGCTATGCAACATATGTAACTAGTCAAAACTAAGCACTAAATATATCTCATAGCAATAGATTTATTTACAGATTGTGAAATTTCTTCAACCAGCAAAAGAATTGCAACGCCAAGCAATACTGGTCAAAAATTGTCATCTCATCGTACTGCTCTTGAAATTAACTCTACGTGGAACTTCGCAAAAACTATAAAAAGAAATTCGAAGCAACGGAAAAATGCGTACAACTTGCTGGAGAATATGGACTAGTGCTGCATTCGAGGTTGTATTCCACCCACACAACTCAAATGAACGTACAGATGAGAGACAATAACTCTATAAGCCTTTGTGTGCAGTAAAGGGAAATGCAGACAAAAATCAGGAGTGTTCAGAGCTACTGAAACTTGGTTTAAACACGCCAAGATATTGCTGCCATACATCATGCATTTAATGTATGTCTATGCTCATCGATGGTCGCAGGAAACGGTGCGATTTGGGAATTATTTAGAGGGACCCTGCTTATACCAAATTGACAGGCCAGGGAAAAATAGTTCATATTGACGAAAGTAAATTTGGCAAGAGAAAGTGTAACAAAGGTAATACATTCTATTTATGATAAAGTCTGCACTATTTTAATCAATATGTTTAAATTTAGGAAGAAGATTGGAGGGGCACTGGGTCCTTGGTATTATTGAGGACAGCAGCGAGGATCTCCGCTTACTCGTAGAAGTGTGTCCAGAAAACATACGTACCGCGGCTGTGATAATACCTTTAACTAGCAAGCACGCCAAAGAAGGTTCCACAATTCATAGCGACTTCTGGAGAGCGTATAACTGCTTGGCTGATTATGGGTGTGACCACAAGAAGGTAAAGCACAACGACCTCGACAAGCCCTTTGTGGTGTAGGATAGTACCCATACTCAAAGAATCGAGTCCGAATGGCGCGTAGTCAAAAGATATTTTTACAATCTGTTTGGCGGATATGATAACAGAATTTTTGTGGCGAAATTTTGTCTCTAAAAGCCATGAGGCTTATTACAAGAAGCCTACTACAAGGAAACGTAAGGCTCAAGTTCCATATGGTACCATTAAGAACTAGTAGGTATGTACCTATATGTGATGGACTTCAGCCAGCCAAGTCAGCCTAACCTAAGCTGACGATAATTGCAAGTTTATCAATGCATCAGTAGTCGGTAAAAAATTTAAACAAAAATAATTAAAATATAATAATAATTTTCCTTCACTCCTATTTTTCGATTTCTCAGGGAGCTTAATAATATTTCAAACATATTAGACATTAATTCACAGTTCTTATTTTTCACATATTTTCATATCTCCATAGAAGCATTTAATTTCTTTTTTTATTTGCGAATTTGTCAAAAATAAAACCCATCAAATCCCTACCCCAAAACGGAAATTTAGCTACATATCTAACAACCATTTCAGTGTGCCACTTTCAATATTTATCACAGATTTATCTTCAAAGCTTAAAGCCATCAACTTGCTTCACTGTCATTTTGTTTCTTTCTAGTTGCGCCTGCTATATTAATTACCAAGTCTGTAAGATTTACGTTTCAGGTATTATGTGGAAATTCGAGTTTATTGTACTTTTACTTGCGGCCACCAGTGTAGTGCCACCTTTATGCTGTGGTTGTTATATTCGGTTATGGTTGTGATATTGAATAAAAGAACTTAGTTTGTGTGAAGGTATGCGTGGGTTCGCGCAGACGGTGTAAACTCAAAGTGGGGAAGTGTTCCAGTGTTGGTTTTCGCCTGCGAATGTAGGATTGAAAAGCGCACTCAGTTAAAAGCCTTTTTGTATGCTAGACCTTGATGTAAATATTTATAATTATCAGTTGGAGTTTTTCGTGCCCGCAGTTTCGAACCTGGTGTTCGCACGCCACACACCAACTCATTAAGCTACGGCGACCACGCCAGAAAATGGAGGGGGTTTTGTCCTATCTCAATAGTAAATGCGCGTATCAGATTTTGTGGAGATTTATAAGGGGAATTTTATTTTATACATATTTAAATTAAGGCTATTTTCAGGAAGTTTTTTTTTAGAAAAAAAAATTAAAAACGATATTTAAATTTATTAGGCATTTTATTGAACTTCTTTTACATACAAAAATGAAAAATAATTTTTTTCTATTTTAATGGCGCTGACCCTCCCAAAATATTGAATGGTGTTGTCCATTTTGGCTCTTCATTTATCTGAAACACAAAATCCAAAAAAAATCCAATATTGGGCCTCTTCTTTTCGCCAAGAGTTAGCAAGCGGCGAATCGCTGAAACAACTGATAGAAATGAACATACGTTAGCAACGCGGGAAGGGAGTTGCCTTAAATACCATGTGTTGGTAAGGCAGTGCGTCTAATGACCTATAGCCACACTCGCTACCGGCGAATCTTATGGTGCTCACAGTAACCTGTGTAAATGTGCTCCCGTGCCAGTGGACACGATGAAAGTAATGAGAGCCCCATGTAAATCAATTCTCACCACCGTTCCGTCGTAAATCGTTGTTTCATTGTGTCAACTAATACAGGTGACCGACGTACGTTTACGTTGGTGATTGTAAGCACTATTACTCGATAACTTTGTTGTTGCTTTCGCATGCAAATTTGCGCCAAGTTAATCGAGTATTGAGATAACGAGCGGGGAAATGGCGAATAGAAGGAGCCTATTAAATCAGCTTTTGAGGATGGATGCTTTATTCAGTCAAGCTAATAATTCCTCAATTATAATTAAATTTGCGGTATTTCTGCCTGCCATAAATCATTTATTACGATTACCGACAGATGTCGCAAAAGTACACCAAATAGAACGAATAGCTGTGTTAACTGCCAGCCGACATCAAAACTTGCCTACGAAGTTTCCACGATTCCAACAAGACTGCGGAAAAGTTAACACAGGAAATGTTAACATATCTGCGTTAACATAGCTGAGCGTAGTGAAAAGAAATTATAGATGGCGTGTGCATAAAAATGTAAAGCGCTATGATTTTCTTGGTGCACAAAATAAAATTACAGCAGGTTCACTTTTTAACTTGTGACAAAAATTTATTGCACAAAACTATTATGCACATTTCCATGTATATTTTCTGAAAATAATGGGGAATGTATGTATGTATGTATAACTTCCGTAGATGTGTTTAGTGTGCCACTCATTTGCCGTCGGTACTTTGCGTCTGCACTAAAATTGCCTCTAAGAACTCATGCAAATATTTTCAAAAGTTATAGTAATTAGCTGCATTCCAATTCCTATGGAGGGTATTATAAAAATGATTTGGAAATAGCCAAAATTATGACAAATAAAAAGAAAATTTTTTAAACCATTCATTTAGTTCAACGGTTAGTATTCAACAATACGTTCATGCTTTTGAAAATAATGCATACAAATATCTGTATGTGTATATATTGTATGTGTATAAACGTCGTTCTCTGTTGTTTATTTTACTATCTCAGCGATAATATACCAAAACAGAGCGAAACCCTGCGCGTGAGTGCAAAAATGCGAAATAAGCGACAAAAACAGAAACGACGAAACAAGCGGAAATACGAATATTTTACCGATGGTAGTGTGAGTTTAGCATGTATACATATACATATACATATGTATATGAACAAACACATATATATGTACATACATACATATGTATATGAGGGGAGAGTAATCAGAAGTGAAAAAATGTATGTATGTGTGTGTGTGTGTGTGTTGGGCGCTAGGCTAAAGTGCTGGTGCGTACGCGCTTTTGGAGCATAAAAACGGTCGAAATAATGGAGTATAACAAAAACGTGCTATTGGTCTCAAATTAGATTTGTATAGAGGAGTAGCTGATTGAATGAATGTGCTGCCGATGGTGTGCAGGGCTGCCGTTGTGGTAGTTTCCTAGCAAAAGTTGTAACTTTTTGGTAGGTTTTAAAATGTCGATATTGCTGTTACATTTTTTAGGGGGTAAGTTAAAAAAAATGAAAAACGTTTTTACTATCCATTTTTTGTACGGCTTTTATTAATATTGGAAAAGTATAAAAAAAATTAATAAAACAAAAAATTAAAAAATCGTGGCGTTATAGGCAGGCGGAGTGGGGGCTACAAAAAAACGGTGCTCCATGGTTGACATGATTCCAACCCGTGTAGTGATCTAAAACAAACAAATTAAAAAAATTCTTCATTAGTTAGGATGTCGCTATCGGATTACGCCAAATCAAAGAAACAAAAAATTCACAAAATGGCGTCAACTTGAAAAGAAAAATTTTGTTTACCCTTTTTTTTTACCTTTTCAAATTTTTTAAAAATACTTCAAACTTAAATTTTTCATAATCCGAGGCAGGCGCGATAGACAGATGTATAATAAAAAATTCTTATCAAACTTCAAAGCGATCGATCAATTATTTAGAACTTGAGATATCATTACGACCATCTCAAAAAAGTAGTTTTGAGGAAATCGCGTTTGAAGTTTGAGCAACAATTCCAATAGAATAACTTAGATCATAATATTTACTACTCACTCGATATATTTCCAGGTATATATTATAGAAGCATAAAGTATATATATATCTATATCTATATATATAAAAATGAAATGATGTTCGTTCGTCCGCATTTTTTTGGGCCGATACGAGGCCAATTTTATTCGTTCTTTTTTCATATTATAGGGATCCACTAGGGGAAGGTTTTTAGCAAAAAAAAATTTCTTTTAAATATTTTCTTCATATAAAAAAAAGAAAAAATCAAAATATTGTCCAAAACAAAACTTGCTCGATTGTTAGATTAAAGTAAGTTTCGAATCGACATTCATTTTATGTGTACAACTTTTTTTGAATTTTTTGTATTTGTATTGTGATACAGAAATGTATTGTATACAGAAATTTCAAATGATTCGAATGAAAAATTTTTTTTTTTTTTATTTCTTCCATAAAATATTACACCTGTCGTTAGACAATAAGTAATTTGATTTACAAAAAGATGGAATGAGAGTGATATTGAAGGGCCAACGGCCCCAAGCTCATTTAGAAGAAATATATACATATTATTTAAAAACAAGTGGTTAACAAACAATGACATACACGATTAGTTGACAATTGATTACAAGGGTTTTGCAAGATCTGTTGGTGTTTGACGGTTAAGCCGACTTTGGGTAGATTTTTCTTTATTTGGTAGTCTTCTCATCATAGGATTTGTATGCGTTCATAGTCTATTTATGTGTCTTCTGCTAGCGCTTTGTATTGTTTCATCAATAGTATCGATGTCAAGGTCGCGATGAATATCTGCGTTAGGTATGTACCAAGGTGCATTAGTTAAGGTCCTAAGTATTTATGAAAATAATGTTTCAATTCAATTGAGCAATGCTTTCTTTGGCCAATTCTATATGGAAATGAATGCGTTTGCAAACGATGTTTTCCGCTATGAACAAATGTTGGAATCGAATGAAAAAGGAAAGAAACGCGAAATGATAAAAAAAATGCTTGGAAAATTTAAAATGAATGGTGCTTCATTGGAAAAATTCAAAGGTTATAAGAACATACACAAGATAAAGTTAGAATTCGAATTTTTAGATTTATTTTGTTTATTTCTCATTTTTTCAGAAGTACACCACACAACAACTCATTCCAACTCTGATTTTGAAATCCTGTTGGAATTGGTGATCGATAATTTTGTCACTATAATGGTCAATGGAAATTTGCGTGTATCAGACCCTGCATATTATTTACCATATTAACTTTTTATGGAACATATGGACCAAATGAACACAAAAAAATAATATAGTTTTGTTTTGATTGTTTGCAACATTTTGGTTTTCAGTTAATACAATAAAAACAATACTGTTTTTTCGTGAACACAAAATTCTAAATTTATTACGCTGTTTGTTTAGAATTTTTTTAGAAAAAAAGTAAATTTTTTGGTTTTGAGGAAATTTGTTTATTGTTGCTATTTGTGAAAGCGTAGATATTTGTAAGTATTTGACTATAATCCTAAAAGTTAATGGAATACCACTATGACACATAGAAAACATTTTTTCAAAGGGGTGTTTTTCGAAAATTATAAAAAAAATTGTTTTCAAAAATTTTGAAGAAATAAAGTAAAATAAAAAAAATTCGAAAGCATGAAATTTTTTCAAAACCAAATTTTCCTCAAAAAGATAAAAGAAATTTCTTCGAAGAGGTGTTTTTCTAAAATTACAAAAAAAAATTTCAAAAATTTTAAACAAATAAAATAAAATAAAACTTTTTCAAGGGTATGAAATTTTTTCAAAACAAAATTTTCTGAAAACCAAACAAAATTAAAAAAAAAAGGTGTTTTCAAAGCATTTCATATTCCACTATTAATAGAGAATACATTTTTTCGAGGGAGTGTTTTTCAAAGCGGAAAAAAATCTTTTTTAACAAATCAATTTAAACTTTTACAAAAGTATGAAATTTTTTCAAGAACAAAATTTTCTCAAAAACGTTAAATTAAAAAAAATAGTTTTTTCAAAATATTTAATTTTCAGCAATTAACTGAGAAGAAATTTGTTAGAGCGAAGTGTTTTTCAGAACTTCAAAAAACACTTTTTAACCAAAAAAAATAAACCTTTTTTTCAAAAACAACAGGAATGATAACATTGCCTAACAAGTTCTGCACTTTTGCACAGTCTAAAGAGGCATTGATACAGAGTGTATTTCCAAACATAGTTCAACATTACAAAAACCATGATTGACTCAGCGAAAGAGCAATTTTAGCTGGGAAAAATAAGGACGTCAATGATATAAATTCAGCTATTTTAGATCAAATACCTGGTGACATAGTTGCGTATAAGTCAATGGACACTATTACTGATCAAGATGAGGTCGTAAATTATCCAACTGAATTCTTAAACTCACTCGATTTGCCAGGCTTACCACCTCATAATTTACGATTAAAAATTGGAGCACCGATTATTATGCTGCGGTACCAGACTCGCTGTAAAGAAGCTAATGGGTAACGTTATCGAAGGAACAATTTTGAAAGGGAAGTACAAAAGAGAAGACATTTTGATACCCTGAATTCCACTGATTCCGGCGGTTTTACCATTCGATTTCAGACGTTTGCAGTTCCCTATTCGCCTTGCCTTCGCTATGAGAATTAATAAGGCGCAAGGACAGTCTCTACAAATGTGCGGTATTAATTTAGAATACCCAATTTTTTCTCATGGACAATTGTATGTAGCTTGCTCACGAGTTGGCAAACCATCGTCATTATTCACGCGAAAGATGAAAAAACCAAAAACGTTGTCTACCAAAAAGTGTTACAATAAAGTTCGAATGAAATTGTATCAAAGAATTTGCTTTGTTTCGTATTAATTTTATTCTCTTTCAGCAAATCATTGAATTTATCGTCTAGCGAAGCGGGCGAGGGTACGCTAGTATATGTATAGAATAAATAAAGGTTGTGTGGGATACAAAAGATTTTCTGGAAGGAATGAGTCCTCAAGCCGTCCGGTAACATCTGCCGTTCATTGTGCGATTCGCTCCACTCGACCGGTTTAGACGCCAAGTCACAAAATCCACTGCATCTCCGAAAATAATTCGAATTTCGAAAAATCGGTTGAAGGGCATATTTTTGAAGGTCTAAACTTTGAAAATATGCAAAAAAAAATCGATTTTTTCAAGTTTCTAAACCAGAATACCTACACCCTTAATTAAGGAGTTAGGGATAATCAGAATTTTAAAAAAATTGGATTGGTTTTTTTTTTGGATTTTCTTGAAGTATATTATATTAAAAATATAAATACTTTTCGAGTTATTCAACAAATAACAAAGGGCGCTCCGGAGCGTTCGAGAGCAAGTTGTTGGATGCTGCACGTATGAAAGTGGCAGATAAGCGCGCTAACGATAACACTCGAGAAGGTAGAAAGCTACTTAGGCAACAGCAAATCGATATTTTGGAAGCTGCTATCACGGCTGAAGAACTATTATATGGCCCAGGAATAGATGACACTGTAAGTAATTAAATAATTCGTTGTTTGATTTTTTGAACTGGTGATCAATGTAACTTAAAAACCGCTTGGTAGATTTCAATAAAATTTATACTGCTTTTGAAAAACATAAAAGACTCATGCCTAATCGAAGAATTTTTTTTTTAATTTCGATTTTTTTTTAAATAATTAATTGTCGGTTTTTTTCTCGAAAATCTGAAAAATATTTCTTGAGGCCGCCATAATGTTAATTTTGAAAAACCCAAAAAAAGCTTCGATCAGGCCAAGATTATCTATTAATAAAACTAATTTCTGTTGTCCGTTTCATTTTAGATGAATCTCCAAGGACTTGTGATGATCACCGCAAGGGACTTCTGGAGAAACGGACTGCACACAAACAGCGATAACTTTTACAATTATCAATTTTTTTTTTTTGAAATTTTGCTAAAGTCTCAATATGATTTTTGTAAAATAAAGCCATTGACTAGCAAAAAACCAAAACTTATGAAAATCATCATTTTTCGGGCCTCTGACTACCCTTAACCCCTTAAATGTCTATATATTTAGTACATACAGTAGAAACTCGATTCTGGCGACACAATTTTTCAGTACTTGCGACATTAGCAAATTTTTCCATCGATACTTGCAGCATTTTTTGTTTTGGCTTTCTCTTTTCCTCTTTTTACGTTGAGAAACTCGGAGAAATACCGCCGATATCATTCTGGTAATAACAGTTTTTGAATTGAATCAGCTGAATGAATTCAAGGGAAGCACCGTCTATTTCATTTGCTGATGGAATGACAGTTGTACGTGGCCTTTTGCATGATGTGGCCTCATGATGGCAACGAGAAAATTCGCGCTGCTTACAATAAAAGAAAACTCAGACATTCTGAACAAATTAAATGCGGGAATTTCCACTAATGCATTAGCTAAAAATTTTCAACGGCATAGAACAACAATAGCTCGTATTAAAAAATGAACAGTCCATGGAGAAGTTTGATACTGAATCTGCTCTGAATCTGGTCCGGTTTGTGCTTCAAAGGGCCAAAAACTTACCGATTGCAAATGATATGCTAAAAGAGAAAGCCAAGTTATTACATTCGAAAATTCAGAAAAAGCCTGAAGACTCTTACGCAGGCAATGGTTGGGTTGCAAACTTTAAAAAGAAGCGTGGAATAGAATGGCCAAAAAGTTGCGGAGAAAAGCTATCAAGTAAGAGTAACTCAAACAACCATTTTTGGACAAATTTAACACAACAATTATAGGTTTATCTTTGCCAAAAGAGAAAAGATATAAAATGTCGATGAGTCTGGCTTATCTTGGAAACTCTTACCCGAAAAAAACTCTTGCGCTCTCAAAGAAAACCCCGGCACCGGGGCATAAGCTCAGTAAGGAGAGAATAACGTTACTTGTTTGTACAAATGCTGCGGGAAATTACAGTAAGTAAAAATAATGGTTATGCAGAAACGGCGAATCCGCGCTCATTAAAAGTTTACTGATATGCCTGTTGGCAAATTCAAGGGCTTGGACGACCTTAGCTTTATTTGAGGAATGGTTTCACAGAACAATTTTTCTAGAGGTATGTTAGTTTTTTCTCAAAACAAAGAATCCTCTTTTAATCGAAAATTGCTCCACTGTACACGCGTAAAATAAACACGATTTTTGAAGAATTTTTTTGTATAGAAGGAAAGGGAAAACAATCACTCTGATTTGGGAAGTTATTACTTATATACTAAAATACAAAACTACAAAGTTTGATCGAAAAATTTTACAAAATGGCGGCATTGGAGACATTTTTGTAATGTGGTTTCTCTTGAAGGAGCTCCGCGGCACGCAGCACAGAGGGTGCAAATTTTAATCTGGAACAAAGAAACATTTTTTTTCTTAATCTACATAAGAATAGCTAGAGAAACACGTAGGGGATTTAAAAAATATTTATTTTTGTGGAATTAGCAAGCATTTGAAGGAAAAAACTCTATTTTGGACTAAAAAAACGGCACTTAAATAATTATAACAATCGTTTAAATTAATCTATCGAAAATCCCCTACGCTCTTCTCTTAAGAAGGTTATTATAAAGACGTAGTGAAAACCCTGATTAAAAATATTTAAAATTGTTTGAGTTAGGCTGCGTGCCAATTTCAGAAAACGTGTTTTGAGAAAAACGCGTTTAAAGTTTGGAAATTTGGAGAAGTCGTTAGGTAGCAGTCACTAACGCTTGGTTAAAAGCTTAAAATATTTATGAAATAAACTTCGGTAACGTAAAAAACTTTTTGTTCTGTATTTTAAAAGGTTCAAAGAATTTTTTAAGCTTATAAAAAAAAAATCAATTTTTTGAAATTTCTACAGTGGTGTTACCCCTTAAATGAACAAGTAAAAGTGATTATTTGTCCGCAATGTCTTCCGGAAAACTCACTTATTCTTATTGATAATATGCCATGACATCTTTAAGAAGGCGAGTTAAAGAGCTATAATGGTCAATTATCGGTTAAACGCTTTCCTTCAAACTGTACGGCTCTAATACAGCCCACGCATCACAACGTTATAAGGCTTACTAAATTGAAATACAAAAAATCCCTCTTAAGTCACATTGTTGCTTGTGGAGAAACTATCGATGAGCCACTGCAAAATATCAAGCTGAAAAATGAAATATTATTTTTAGATAGTGCATGAGTCAATTTAGTCATCGTTTTAAAAATTGTTAGAAAAACCTTCTGAGTGGAATTGTGACAAAATCACAGCTTTAAATGAAGAGTAATGTAATGAAGACAATTACCGACTGAATCGGTGAAGGAACTAACGCCGTGATGCTAAATAACGCGAATAAAATTACACCGGAGGAGGCAATATTAGATTGTAATATATCGCACCCTAAATACAAAAGGGTCACAACTCAAAATTTTCCACAGTCGAGCTTGACTTGTTTACAGTAGCACAGAAAACCAACTATGAGACATATCACGCTGAAATTTGCCATGTAAGCTTATAGCAGTCCTACCAAAAAACAAAAAAATTATTGATAACGTCTCGTTCATATTTGAGCAGAAGGTACATTTTGAGTTGTGACCCTTTTGTATTTAGGGTGCGATATGCTTGTATTGGACAGAGCAAAACAATTCTTGCTTAAATGATGTGCAGAGGGTCAGAAGCAGTATGGTACTGAACAGGCGAGTGTAGTACGAACTGAACAGACCAAATCGAAAATTTCTTTAATTTCAAATGAAACTTATCGCTTTAAATTAATACAATAAAAGCAAATAAACTTGGATTGCTATCAGTGAAAAATTTAAAATATTGTAGGGATAAAACTCAGTTCATGCGACAATCTCGAAACTTGCTCCGTGCCCGGTTTTTATTATGTGCAAGAATAGGCTTTCTACTGTATTAATACACAGTGGATGTTCGAAAAAATAGAGCCGCACATTCAGATATGCGTCAAGAATGATGGAAACAAGATTGCGCCCATCAGAGAGTGTATGTATTAGCTGATAATTTTTTGCTCCTTTTAAGGTTATGTTAGAATATTAAATCTTCTTCTCTCAACTCGTCTTAACATTGAAAATCTTTTTACGCATTTTAAAAAGCGTTTGAATTTACTGAATGCGAATTAAAACCATAGAGGTGTGTTCGTTTTTTCTTGCCCTAAATCCTTAGTGGGGCATAGCGCTGCAAGAGGTGTATTCATAGCAAAAATAAGCAGCAAAATACCAGAAAATACTGAAGAAACTATAACGACATTTTTACAAAAAGAGTATCTTATCGAGTTACATAACCTCAAATATAGCAAAAAAGTCGTTCCCTTAACAAAAGAGTCTCGCTTAAGAAAAAAAAAATCATGAATTAAATTAAATTTAATAAATTAGATTAAAATAAGCATAACACATTTATTAAAAACAAAACGCACATTCTAAAGACAATTTGTCACGCAAACAAAGTTCTTTTAGTAATTCAATAAAAATTCGGTATTTTATTTTCTTTAAATGGGCTTTTTAGTGCGTTTTTATATCCAAAGCTAGGCAACACTGCAGTAGCGAGAGAGAGATTTGACTGCTGAAAGTAGAAGAACACCAACAATAACCGCAATCGCGGGCAATGCTACTAGATGTTAAAAAAAAGTAAAGCTAAATAAAAATGAGTAAATTACATAGGTCTGCAAAAAAATTAGTTCGGAATGTCCTATAAAAGTGTAGTGCCATTCCCGAAGTAATTTTTTGCGTAGAATCCGAATCCGGGGTTTAAATTGCTCTATCACGTCAGGATTTTGAGATATCCCAACTTAAAAGTGCAAAAAACGCTGTTTTTGCCCATTTTTGAGGTTATGTAGCTACGCAGATTTTGATCTTCATAAAAAAGTAAGCATAGTATTTTAAAGTATAAGTCTTCCTCTTTTAAATGCTGTTGAGTTTGCTTAAATATCTTTATTTTTCACTGAGATATTGCATTTTGAAGTTTTTTTTAATTTTTTTTGTGCGACTATGTAATCGACTGTATCACGTCTCACAAACATGGAAACTTCAAAATGCGATATCTCAGTGAAAAATAAAGATATTTAAACAAACTCAACAGCATTTAAAAGAGGAAGACTTATACTTTAAAATACTATGCTTACTTTTTATGAAGAGCAAAATCTGCGTAGCGACATAACCTCAAAAATGGGCAAAAACAGCGTTTTTTGCACTTTTAGGTTAGGATATCTAAAAATCCTGACGTGATAGAGCAATTTAAACCCCGGATTCGGATTCTACGCAAAAAATTACTTCAAAAATGACCCTACACTTTCCTAGGACAAAACGTTGCAGACCTGTGTTATTGAACTAATTTGAAAAAAGTGTATATTTTACAAAGTTACTAACATTACATTTTAATTAGAACAGGCAAGAAAAATGTCATAAGAAAGAACTAAAACTTCGAGACTAAATAACAAACAAAAAAATGCCAAATTAAATTACGAAAATGGTAATCTGACCACACTGGTGCTAATAGGACATCAGCCATTGTCAAATTTGCTGAGAGCAAAGTAACGGTACCCCGATAGGTGCCATCTCATTATTCTTTCCATCATGCGTAAATTGTTTATGTCCCAAACACATCGAAGCTGGCAAAAAAATAGGTCGAAAGGAAGAAAAGGAATAGTTCAAAGGATTATAAAATAAGGTCAAGCATACGTCCCATATGGGAATATTCAAACACCCACATACAAAACGCAGGTGAGTTTAGTGCCTAGGCGCTGATTGGCTGATATAAAGTAAGCCGTGGTCGTGCCTCTTATTTTATAATAGCATACGTCAATGTTGCCTTTAAGAACATATGACTCAGTTGAATTGAATATTTGACATTTGACCATATTTCATTTTTGAATAAAACAAACACAGCTTCAAGAATATTAACCTTTTCCCAATTGCTTGAAACGTGTTGAAAGCGACACCCAATAATAAATAGAGGAATTAACATTTATTTGCCATTTTAATATTTCTCTCTTCTTA